>JASDQU010011183.1:42764-57098 GCA_032191745.1 Picea mariana | reverse complement strand
CCCCCAAACTTAGCTGAAATTCAGTCTATGACCACTCCTATGCCAGTAATTAATCAAGTGATGAGTCCAACAGTCCTTCCTGATTCTTTATCTAAGGAAGATTCAATTATAGTTCCAGGTTATGGTGAACCTGACACTAGTGATCATTCTTTGGATAGGATTATTTTGGCTCTAGTCCCCTCCTTTAGCGAGAATACAAGTCTCATCCTTCTCCTGACCTATCTGGGGAAGGAGGCAGTGGTTAGAACTAGTACTACGGGACATCACGGTGATCCCTTGGGTGATGGGAGTGCTATAGAGAAGGATCCAGCGTGGTCACAATATTTTGGGTTTGAATTATCTCCTATCAAAACCAGGAATTCCTCTAAAAGGGTGGGAAACATTGATCTTTTATCTACAAAATAGATTACTACAAACTTAGAACATGGGGCACTTAGAGGCATGAAATCCTTTGCAAGGGAAAAATCATGATCCTTCTCTCTCTCAATATCTGAGGGGTAGGAGGCTCCCTAAAAATGGCCTCCATGAGAAGACTATTGACTAAAAATAATCCCAATGTAATTTTTCTACAAGAAACTCTGGTGGCTGTTGAAAAGGAAAGAAACTTTATGTACTTACTTAGACCTGAGTGGATGATTTGTGAAGTGAGATATGTTGGAAAGTATGGTGGGCTACTAGTGTCTTGGGATCTTAATTTATTTGACTTAGTTCTGGTCCTAATTTGTGGCTACATTTTTTTGTCAGGTACCATCTTAGTGGATAAAAGGAAGGTGTCCCTCCTGAATGTTTATGGACCTTGTCAAGATCGTAAGAATTTCTGGGAAAAAATTGATGTAAGGGGATTACTAGTACATGATTATTTGATATTGGTAGGGGATATGAACTTCATGAAAAATTTAGAGGAGGTTTGAGGAGTGTCAGCATTGGCAGATCAACTGGCGGTCTTTTTTGAGGAAATTGTTTTGAAAAATAATCTTGTGGGTGTGGCTGCTGCAATAGTGGTCCCGATGTGGCGAAATGGTAGGTCTAGAGTTGAAGGCATTGTAAAAATATTAGACAGAATCTACGTGGTAGAGGATCTTATCACTTCTTCATGTAGATATAGAGCTTGGATTGAATTTCCCTTTATATCTGATCATGCACCAGTTTTACTACAGTTGGGCAAAGGCATATCTTCAGCTGCTCATCCTTAAAAGATAAATCCTACCTAGTTACGAGAAGAATCTTTTGATTCACTGGTTCGTGATGTGTAGAGTGGTTTAAGTTTCAGCAAGTAGAGGGAGAACTGATAATATTAGTAGAGAGACTAACAAATCTTAAAGCACGGGTGAAGGTTTGGTCTAAGGAAAAACATTTCCGGGAATTTTTAGATATGGATAAGCTTGAAGAAGGTTTAAATGATCTATTTATTTAGAGGGCACAAGGTTTATAGATTGTGGATTTTGAGAAACAAGTGATGAAACTGGAGGCTGAGTGTAAAAAAATCTTATTGGAGGAGGAAGAGCGATGACGGTAGAAGAGTAGGGCCATCTGGATTTCAAGTCGAGAAAAAAATACGAAATTCTTCCATCGATTCACCAGCTATAGAAGGAATACAAGACATATTTGGGAGATAGAGGATGAAGCTGGTCGACTCCATACTGATAAAGAGTCCATAAAGGATGAAGCGACCAATTTATTTCAATCTTTCTATCATGATAATGGAACAAATAATATTGGTGATCAAGTTGCTATAATAAGTCTATTTTCTAGAATGGTGATGGAGGAGGAAGTTTTAAATCTAGAGAATCCTTGTTCTAGGGAGGAAATTCTAGAGGCATTAAAAGGTTTTACAAAGGATAAAAGTCATGGGCCTGATGGCTAGACTGTAGAATTTTTCTTACATTTCTTCGAGTTGGTCAGGTAGGATTTTCTCGATGTTGTGGAGGATTCTAGAATCATAGGCGATATAATTAAACAGATAAACTCAAATTTCTTATCACTGATTCCTACATTAAATTGTCCCAACACATTTAACGATTTCCTCCCAATCGCTCTCTATAATTTTTTCTACAAGATCATCGCAAAAATAATATCTAAGAGAATTCAGCCTATACTTTCCAACATTTTTTCTGAGGAACAATTGGGTTTTCTCAAGGGAAGGAAGATCTTAGATGCTATTGGCACAACACAGGAGTGTCTGCACAACATAAAAACCAATAAAATTCAAGCAATTATTCTTAAGCTAGATCTTAAGAAGGCATATGACTGCACAAATTGGGACTTTTTGAGGTTAATCCTTCTACAATGTGGTTTTGGTCTGCCAACTACAAATTGGATAATGGGATGTATAACCTCCATTGTTTATGCAATTATGATTAATGGTGAGGCAACAAATTTTATTCAAAGTAGAAGAGGACTTCGACAGAGTTTCCCATTGTGTCCTTTCCTCTTCATCCTTGTGATGGAAGGACTTAGAATACTGCTAAAAAAAGGTCAAGATGATGGTGTGTTGACTGGGATAAAGTTTTTACGAATCATTAAGTTTTTACACTTTATCTTTTTGGACGATGTGATTATTATGTCAAAATCCATTGTATCTGAATGGAATGAAATCAGTAATATTATCAGTGTTTTTTGTAGGGCATCGGGGCTAAGAATTAATGCTCAGAAGTCTACCTTCTTTCACACTGAAGTCCAACAAGAAACTCTTGATTATTTAAAAGATTTATTTAATTTTGATTTCAAAGATCTATTGGAAGGCTTTAAATGTTTGGGGTATTTCTTAAAACTGCATAGCTACAAAGCGGAGTATTGGTGGTGGCTCATTGAAAAATTTGATATTAGGATTAATCATTGGTGTAATAGGATGCTAACATTGGGAGCCCGGTATGTGTTGGTAAAACAAGTCCTGGAGAGCCTGCCAATATACTGACTAACCTTAGCTCATATTCATCTTTTTGTTCTAAATAGGATTGGACAGGTGGTCTTTTCCTTCTTGTGGTCAGGCAACAAGAAAAAATTTATCTTTCATTTATGCAACTGGGATATTGTCTCGAATCCAAAAATTTATGGAGGATGGGGGTTTAGAAACATCTTATTTTATATAGGGAACTGGCGACTAATACTCTGTGGAGGGTATTGACGAAGAAAAGAATATGGGATCGGGTGATAAAAGACAAATATTTTCCACACGAATCAGTTTATACATGGTTAATATCAACCTCAGCGATATCCTCATATGGATCACAGACCTGGAAAATTTTGATTAATTCCTTACTACTGGTTTTACAATGGTTGGCATGGAACCCGTGCACAGGAAATTCTATCTTTATTGGAAAAGATGTTATTCTGGGAATGGGGAAGGACTCTTTATTATCAAAGGCCTTAGTTGATACACTTAATCAAAAATGTGTTCACTTGATATATCAAGCAAGATGTGATTATACATAGGGAGAAATATGCTCAAATTGGTTAGATAGTGTGGCTTTGGGGCTCGAGGGAGACTTAGCATCCAAATGGGAAAAGTACAGAAATAATTTTATTGGATCAGGGATCCAACTCCTTGATTGCTCAGATGTATTATTATGGATGGGAGGTGATAATTTAGGACAACCAATAGTAAAAAATGTTTACAATGCAGTTGTTTCAGAACTTTGGAAATTTAAAAAAGGCGGATCGAGGAAAAAACTGTGGAAATGTGATTGCCCACTAAAGATCAAGTTATTATCTTGGTTGGTAGTTGAAAATAAAATTCTAACATGGAAAAATATACAAAAAATAGGTTTGGTGGGGCCATGGATATACTACCTCTGCAAAGGTAAGAGGGAATCTGGTAAGCATCTCTTTGTGAATTTCCCTTTCACTATTTCAATTTGGAATAAGGTAAAAACTGCTCTAAAATTCACGAATAGATGGAATGGTCTAAAAGTGAATGAGTGCTTTGAAAATTGGGCAAAACAGAACTTTGATTATCCATTTCTTCCAGCCTTTATATGTTGGCTTATTTGGCTTGATAGAAACATGAAAATCTTTGAGGCAGGGACTCCATCTATCCAGAAGATAGCATTCCAATCTATTGGTGTAGCGAGCAACTATAGAATTAAGGGAAAATAATCTCTTCCTAGAACTCCAACCTTGCATAATCTAGAAGGCAGATTCATTGGATGGTTCGATGGGGAAGAACAAAAGAATGGAGAATAAAGTGGGGTGGGAGGTTCAAGATAAAGATCAATAATAACACATCATATAAATGGAATCTAAATTGTGGTTGAGGAACAAACACTAGGGAATAACTCATGGGTGTTTGGGCCTCTCTAATTATGGCTTCAAGATTGTCAATTCTAGATTTACATTTGCTAGGGGACTCTAAGATAGTTATTGAGTGGCTTAATCAAAAAGGATCTCTTCAAGTTGCATCCTTAGAAAGATGGAAGGAAAGGATTAAAGACACTCTGAAATACTTCGGGAATATATCATTTGCACATATTTATAGAGAAGAGAATCAAGAGGTAGACAGATTATCAAAACTGGCTCTAACTAAACTGCTTGGAAGCATAGCTTTTAACCAATGGGAGGGTGGACATGAGGGTCCCACTCTATACTTAAAGATGTTTTAATCTGTACCAGCGGGAGTAATATTTGCAGTCTAGTAAATAGTTGATGGTTTCAATAGATATAGTTTTCAGCAAAGTATGCAAGACATTTTTGAATTTTTGAATTTTGTACTCTTCTGGAAATGCAGGGGAAGATGCCAATTTTTTAAGTTTTTTTGAAACTCTATGTAGCTATGTATGGTGTTATAAAAAGAAAAAGATTTCAAAGATCTATGATATAAGTCCAGTTGTTTGAAAACAAATTATATTTTTATAAATATAATGAGAAATTTCTTATGGAAAAGCATTAATGCACTTTTCGTTTTGGCATCTACTTAGTTGCACGCCTAATCCGTAATTCATAATACTTGCATGTATGATCCATGGTCCATAATTCCTAACCATAATAATTTTTTAGTCTTCATATATGGATTTATGGGTTTTTTTTATTGATATCTATTAATTTTATTTTTTTATTATATTATAATATTTCAATTTCATAATTATATGGTTTTTCCATTGTTATAATTAAATAACTGTTTAAATTTCATAATTATTATATCGATTATGGAAGGAGAGAAACTTTGTTCATCCTTAGGTATGTATTTCTTTTAATTGTTTTTTTTCTTAATCGAATTAGTGCAATTGTATGGTTGTTTCGTTTTTTGACTTTCATATTTTATCTATTTAAATAACATTTTAATTGCACACCCCCTATGAGGTGACGGGAGTGTGATACAAGATGTTATGTAACTATCTTTGGCATTCATGAGGTCTTCCTCCTCCCAAACATTGAGGTCATACTTGTCTTTCTCTCCTTACCACCATAACATGCATGGTTTAATGAAGGAAGGATTTGGGAGATTATTCCACTACTTTGATAGTAACTTTCTTAGTACATGGGAGGTTCTAGATGCTTCAAACATTCGATTTGGAAATAAATGTTTCAAAAACTGGTGGGATATGGATACGGGTGGTCTACTTCCACGACTAGTGTAGGCCTCCTTTGGGGGATAATATCAAACTTTTAGAGTGTTTTCCGAAGCTAGAGATGACCCCTGAAGATTTGTGTGTTATCTAGTTCCCAATGTCTTTTATGAGAGTCAACATGGCCATAGGTGGCCCTAGTCACAAATATCTTAGGCGCAGAGGTTGGCTTCCTATCACACAATCTTAGTAAGGAGTGGAGTATGCAAGTGTATTTCAAGCTCAAATGCCACTAGGATTAAGGAAGATATGGATCTAGCAGAAGAAAAAGGTCACCTGAATAGGCTCTTTTCCCAAGATGAGGAACTAGGTACATAAATGTTTCCCTGGATTATGGACATCGGTTCATCTAAAACTGAGGACACAAAGTATCATAAAATGGTGGGCCTTTACTGGCAAATTAAAACCATCATGGGAAGGAAAGGTTCTAGTGGAAAGGGACAAATCATATAATGAGATATTTCTCAACTAGATGGCATGCAGTTGTAGATCAAGGAGGATGATTACAAAATCAATTATGAGAAAAAGGTAATAGGGAAAATGATGGTAAGTATGATGAGATTATTCTAGGAAAAATGATCAATTTTGTCATTTTGGGGATCATCAATAAATGCACTAAAAATACCAATAAAAATATCAACACATGGAATCATAGTATTTGTCTCAATTTTGCAAAAGTAATTGGACAAACATCAGTCAATATTGGAACCTAATATCTAGTTAAAGTAAGGAATCTTCTCTGTTAAATGTCCTTTCCTTAGAGATTTGTAATACATTCCATTTTCAAACAAAGAACCTCATGAAAATGGAACACTAATTCTTCATATAAATAATATTTGTGGAATCTAAGTTGACTTGACCAAGGAAACAACCGGGGTTTGTGGAAAAAAAATATAGCGAGCGTCAAGATATAATATAAGACATCAAAATTGAAACTAGTAGACATATTGAATCTCATTCTAAATTCGATACTACTGATTTTGAAAAACACTATACAGAAAGTCAGGGATTTTCACAATATTTGAATTAAATCTCAACACACACAAATGTGAGTGTAAGAATCGTTGCATATTTGTTGTTGTTGGATTTTGAAGAAAGTTATGTGAATCTCATCTTCACACACTTATACATGAAAAAATTCTTATACAAGTCACCTGAGAAGATAAACCCAAATACATTAAATAGTTCTCGGAGATATTCCTAAAAGAGAAATGGTTTTATGATCTTTATGAATTGTAAGATATGGCCGGCCTTTGGATTTTTTCATAGTTATTAACTTGGATAGATATGGGGATCAACACTATATTTTGGAGTTTTGATATTTTATCCTTCATAAAAGTTTTTAAAGGGCCAAAAGTTATTTATCTTAATGCAGTTTGGGAAAAGAATCAATAATGATATCGTTGATCTCTTATTTGATGATACCTATAATGTTGGAATGTGAATTGATAATACACATGGCCTAGTTCTCAGAACGTTTGAAATTTACTTACAAATGGTGTACACATTAAATATATTTCCACATCATATAATTCAACAATATACATATTATAGCTATAGGTAGAGATTGTGATATTTTGGAATCCATTACTACATTATTTAGCATTGAGAGAGGTTTAGTTGGGGTTGAGCTTGGTAGCTATAAATGGAGGGATAGATGGAGTGGTCAGTGTTCCATTTCTAGCATTGCTTAGCATTCATCAGATAAGATATTTTTGGAGGATTTACTTGGGATCTGTATAATCCATGAAACTATGAAGCTAGTAATTCATGCAACATAATTCATTTTTAACTTGGAACTACAATGTAACATCCCCACTATAATCTCCAGTTTAATTTATGCATAATTTATATATGAATGTGGCTATGGCTAAGCAATGTAATATGTGAATGCATTTTTCTATTTTTAAATAAATAAAATGTGATACCAGCTACTGAGAATATCGACAGAGTTGGGGGATGATTTTTCCACAAGAGAAGAGAGTATTTAAGAGGGGTACAAGGGGAAATTAACTTTGGGTATTAATTCAACCAATTTTCCTAAATTTTATTGCAATTGGAGATAACGTCTAATTTATGTTTGAGTGCATGAAATCCAGATCATTTAACTCATATAAGAGGGTGGGTGTGAGAGTCACATCCCATAGTTATTGGAGAGCATGGGGATGAGTAAAATTAGTTTGGGAAAGAATGTAATTCAGGCAAGTAATCCAAAATAGAGGAACATTCATATGGGCATATACAACAAGTGTTTACACATTGAGTTTTACATGAGCAACAAGCAAGGAGAATAGGAAGAGAGCACAAGAGATAGAGCAAGAAGGCTGGGTGAATTCTAGAGAATGTTAAAGTGTATTGCATCACTTTGGAGATGGATATTGAAGAACCAGGTTGTCAGGCCTGAAGAGTGAAATATTATATGAGTTTCACTGTAACATCAAGTGGTTGTTTTTGTTGCTGGTATTTTTCCTAGAAGTGAGTTCCCTTGAGTTCCCAGTAGAGAGATTCCTAGTTAGCTATTCTAGAGAGACCTTGATAAACGAATCAGAAACCCAATGGAGTCAGAGAAGTGAAGGGTTACATCCCTTGGGTTGGGAAGGCCAAGAGGAAGAGATATGGAGGAAAGGCAGGATAGTTGTAGGAGAATACCAGTGGGTTCTAGGATATTGATTTGTGAGTGGAATGTGAGAGGCACCCTTTTCTCGTGGATTCCTATCCCCAACTTAGGTGTGACTTGCTATTGAGATTTGGAACTACAAGTATATGGTTGGGTGGAACATATTTCCCAAGTAGTGTTACACATTGTTTTCGTCATCCCTATGATCGTTAATGATGTAAACCTATCTGTTGCCTTCAGAGGGGTTAGTGGCCTGAATTCCTGAAGAAAGAAGAGAGAAGAACTTTTCCTGAGAAAAGAAGTTGCATTTTCCCTCGTAAAAACCTTGTAAAAAAGGAAGTTCGCAGGTTGCTATATAGGCAGGGTGCGAGAATGCCTGATTCTCGCAGGTTTCACCATAGATAGGTTGCAAGAGGTTTGGAGGTTGCTCTATAGGCAGGGTGCGAGAATGCCTACACGTGGGAAAAAAAAGCATTTTCTCGAATCTTCTAGAATGTGAAACTTCCATGGTGAGGTGGCATCCGAATGGTTTGGATCTTACTAGCTTTCATGATTTAGTGGGATCATCCTAACCTCCTCACCTTATCCTCTTCAACTTATAAAAGGAGAGGAGTTCTCATGGAGAAAGTTAGCTTTGGTTAGCTTGAAGCTTTTGGGGATTAGCTTGGATTGGATTTAGCTTTGGAGATTGTTAGCTTGGCTAGATGAGTCATTTTGTCAAGATAGATTGTGAATATTATCAGATCTATGCTCTCAGAATTCTTGGAGTGAAAGTGTGTGGGGAATGAAGGACAGTTGAAAGGGACCTTACGACATCAAAGCCATGGTTGTAATCTCTCTTTCACATTTAATATGATACAGTAATATGATTCTTTCCTATAAATATTGTTGTGTTTTATTGCATGATTCATTGATCACATACATAGGTTTATATTGAGTTTATGCTATTGCTATCACTTTGGTTGGTTGTGTTCTTTTGCAGGTTCATCATTGTATGAGCGTTGGAACAGATCTAGGATTGAAATGGCGAGAGGAAGCGACATTTAAAGGATATGTCACTCATCCCTCTTTAGTTAGTAAATTCAATATCTAAAACTTAAGGAAAGCGTCATGTTCTGGTGTGTTTTGTTCTAGATCTAGATGGAACTAGAGAGATTAGTTAGTGTCCACACCTACCAATTTGTCCGATAACAAGTAGTTGGTTGCAAAACCATCTTAAAAAGATAAGTGTTTATCCTTTTTTTTATGTTAATTAATGAGTTTAACTGTTGTGTTTTCTACTCTGTGCACGAGAATGAATTTTATGTTATGGTGGTAAAATTTATTAATTGCATTTACCTATTTGAGTAGTATGGACAATTGCATGAGATTGAATGCCATGTTGTTCCTAATTTTGTACTTAATTTCATGTGTGAGTCCAATTTAGTAGTAACCAAAATGGGGTTCTGACATGGTACTTGAATTTTCACACGCGCTAGGAATAGTTTTCGTGTGCAGTAATAAGCTCGTTGCATGCACATTGTGAATAGTTGTTGTGCACAGTACAAAGTTTGTTGTGCACATGGTTTGTCTCGACAAGGGTATGAAATTCATAATGTTCAACATGATATAGATGAATTTAAATAATTTTATCCATAACGGTTAAATCTATCTATAATTTGTAGCTGATAAGCTACAAAAAGTTAATTAGAAGAAAAAATTAAAATTTATGTGTATTTTCCACTAGGAATTTTCCTCTATTAAGATGGGGAATGTTACGGGATGGTATCAAAGATTTTGGTTCAACAACAAACTTGTATGTGTTGGAGATCAACACAAAGTTGGTAAATTCATCATCTCAGTGTTTGACTTGTGTCAAATTGGAGAAGAAGGCGAGCAAGATAGTTTCATGATGGTCATTATCATCACGACATGGAAAATAAGGAAACAACATTAGCTAAGTGAAGAAAGGACTTGTGTGCGTTAAATATTTGTGTTGGACAGTGCATAATTGGTATTGTTTGCACTGAATATTGGTGCGGTGTATAAAAAATTTATCACTAAATATTGGTGCATGGTATAAAAGTTGTGCACATTGAATATTGGTGTGCAATGCACATTGAATATTGGTGCATTGTATAAAAAGTTGTGCATTTAATATTAGTGTATGTTATAAAAGTTTTTGTCACTAAATATTGGTGTGTGATGCACACTGAATATTGGTGCATGGTATAAAGAGTCGCACACTGAATATTAGTGTGTCTTTTAAAAATTTTGTGCACTGAATAATGGTGTGTGATGCACATTGAATACTGGTGCGTGGTATAAAAAATTGCGCACACTAAATATTGGCGTGCAATGCACACTAAATATCGGTGCATGGTATAAAAATTTCCCGCACTGAATATTGGTGTATGGTATAAACGTTGTGTGCATCGGATATTGGTGCGCAGGATAAAAATATGTGTGCATTGAATATTGAAGTGTGATATAGAAGTTGTGCGTACTAAATATTGGTGCACAAGGAGTGCGTTAAATATTTATTCTATGGATTGAAGATATGGCACATTCTGAGTATTGGTGGATAATTCAGAATTGATGCATTCGCAGACCTTAAAAAGGATGAAGAGAAGAAGGATACCGCAC
Source organism: Picea mariana (assembly GCA_032191745.1). Classification (NCBI taxonomy): domain Eukaryota; kingdom Viridiplantae; phylum Streptophyta; class Pinopsida; order Pinales; family Pinaceae; genus Picea; species Picea mariana. The sequence goes on along the minus strand of JASDQU010011183.1, from coordinate 46,295 downwards.
ATGCAAAATTGTCCTATAGTCTAAAAAAAATCTAAGTTTGGAGCCAAAAATGTATTTTGGCAATAACTAGAGTAGATTAAGTGATATTGAGATGAAAACTATGTGTTTTGTCCGAACTGTTGAGGGATAAAGAAACGTCATAGAGGGCCACTGGCCAATTATGCTCTGATTTTCCAGAAAATGAAAATTACATGATTTTTAAGATCCATGTCCAAATCATTGGCAAAGCTTCAGATTAAGATGAAATTCTTAGAGACAGTTAAAAAAGAAGACATGGAAATAACCCATGAAGGAATTGAATAAATTCTAAGGGGTTTGGAATGGGAATGATGAAACAAGTAAAAATCCACTATTTCACATGACTTTTTGGCGATTTTTTAGATTTTATGAGGAGGAAATCGGTCCTGGGATGGAAAATATGGAAAAATATTTATTTAATCAAAATTTTGTATACTCGTCAAGCTAGAAAAAATTGTTTAGTGAATTTTTTATAGAAGTGGGAGGTTTGGGAGATAGCCAAGTCTGGAAAAATGGGTGAAAAAGGGTAATGTTGTCATTTCCAGATTGTTACAGGTTTTTACTGGAGCATCAGATTGACAATATGAGAATTGTTATAAATTCCATGTCATCATTATTATTTATCTCATACAAAATTTTCTTTGATTCCTAAAAAAATTACTTATACAAGTGACATAAGTTGGTATCTGACATTAATTGCGCCAGAGTGAAAAGTGCACAAAAAGGGGTGAATTAGAAATATTCAGATGACTGTAATGTTTTTCTCAGAGATCGGAATTGAGAAAGAAAGTAGTCATTGAAAATATATTGGAGAGTATAATCCATATATCAATGAGAAAAATTGATCTAGGAAGTTTAAGTTATATTCAACACAAAATAAGATTATTGGTGGCATTAAAGAGAAAAAAAAATTATGCATTCTTTCCAAAACTATGTATATATTTTGTTTAACAAAAAATCGTTTGCATGCACATTTTCTTGCAGAATTTAGAGGTACAAGGAGGAAGTTTGGTTATTGTATGATAAATATAGCCATGGAAGGCACCCAAGGGTCCTACAGTCATGAAGAGGAGTTCACAAGGCTACATGTTAGCATGGGAAATGTTGAAACAAATTCTAATGGAAGAAAAGGAAGGAAAGATCTTGCAACTATGAGAAGTACGCAAGGATAAGTACAAAGATATAGAGTTGATAATGAAAATATCATGAAATCTCAAGAAGATAAACTTCATAGTTTGAATATGTTGTAGAGAAAAGACAATAAATACTCTGGCTCAAATCTATAGGCTAGTGGTATAAAAGTGATAACATTTATATTCCATAGCAGAAGAGATGAGCATGGGAATGATAGGAAGTCAAGGAGTATAAGAAGGAACCATCATTCCCTAGGGAAAACCACTAGGATATCTCATGTAAGTTCAGGTCTAGGAAGTATCCCAAGTGTCTCTCCTATCAGGAGATAGTAGAGAAGTCCTAAGAGAGACATCTTTCAAGGTGAACTATGAAAGATCAAGACACCATCTTTCAATGGTGAGAATAGGAAGGGAAAAGAGGCCTAGGCCTGACTATTGGAAATGAAGAAATATTCCTAGCTACATGATTATTCCTTGAGGGTAGAAATAATAATTTCAACCTACCACTTGCAAGGAAAGGAAACCATGTGGTGGGATCAACTTAGGCAAGAAAAACACCTTGATGAGAGGAAGGTCTCATGGAGGAAGTTCAAATGGTATTTCCAAGAGAATTTTTTGTTTGAGAATTAATATGAAAGGAAGATGAAATATTTATTTGAAATCAAGATAGGAAGAATGAAAATGGATGAGTATGTGAATAGGTTCTTTGAGTTGCTCAACTATGTGGAGTTCATAAAGGACACGAAGGTCAAAATTAAAATATTTCTAAGTGGGTTACCCTCCTTCTACAGTGATAAGATACAATATGATAACCCTATAACTTTGAAGGAGACCATAAGAAAAACAAAACATCTTTATGAGAAAAGCAAAGGAAGGCGAGTCTTCCAAAAAGATTGGAATGACAAAATGAAAGGAAAGAAGGGTTAGAGGTAGAAAGGTTTTAAGCCACACTTTTTCAAGAACAACTCCCAAGGAAATAAACTAGGACATTTTAAACTCAAAATTATCACAACACGGTAGATTCATTTGGGAAAAGACCAAGGTAGTAGCATGTACAATGTTGGGGATGTGATGGAAATCACTTGTATAGGGACTACCTTCACAAATGTGAAAGAATGATGATTGTTCACAACATTTGGGAGGTTGAAAAAATTGAATACATGGGAGGAAACATGCCAAGGATTTATGTAGCATTGGACAACAATCAAGAAGAGTATCAATCCCCCATGATTGTAGTGGAAGGTAATATTTATAACCAACCCATAACAATTTTAATTGATTTTGGAGCTAGCCATACTTAATTAAACATTAACATTGTTGAAATATTTCACTTGTAAAGTAGTAAGCATAAGAACTCTTGGTTAGTTCAGTGTGCCACGGGGGCTAAGAGAAAGATAAATGAATTGGTTAAATATTTTCCAATAGACATGAATGGACTCAAGACAAAGATAGATGTGAACATCATACCATTGGGTTAATATGAATATCTAATTGGCATGGATTGGTTGGAAAAACACCATGTTATCCTAGATTGTTATAACAAAACCATAACATGTCTTGATGAAAAAGGACAACAAGGAAAAATTAAAAGCATTCCAACAGTTGTAGTTGTTAGAGAGAGTTCAACCATGCATCTAAAAAAGAGTTTGAGGAAAGGATTTCATATTTTTCCAACCCATATGGAACAAGAAACTAGAGATAAAGTGTAAAGTATTGAATACCATCGAGTCTTGAAATATTTTGAAGATGTTTTTTGGGAAATCCCAGAATTTCCACAAAAGTGGGGCATTGATTTCTATATTGATTTGGTGTCAAGAGTTTCCCCATTGTCCAAGTCACCTTATAGAATGGACACACTAGAATTGAAAGAGTTACATATGCATATTGAATATATTTTTAAGAAGGATTATATACACCTAAGTTTGTCACCTTGGGGAACCCCAATTTTTTTTGTGAAGAAGAAAGATGGAATGTTAAGGTTGTGTATTGATTTTAGATAGTTAAATAAGGTCACAATCAACAATTTTTCCAAGGATTGATAATCTTTTCAATTTGATGAAAGGTGCAAGAATATTTTCCAAGATTGACTCTAGATCATGTTATCATCAAGAGAGGATACATGAAGAGGATTTCAAAAATACAACGTTCATAACAAGATATGGGAATAATGAATTTATGGTACTACCTTTTGGACTATCAAATACCCCAACTATTTTCATGTTCCTAATGAATGGAGTGTTCACGGAGTACCAAGACAAGTTTGTGATTGTTTTCTTAGATTATGTTCTCGTCTATTCAAAGAAAAAATAAGAGAATGAGAAACATTTAAGAATGGTGTTGTAATTTTTTAGAGAGCACAAGTTGTATGCCAAGCTAAGTA
>JASDQU010011183.1:27956-42714 GCA_032191745.1 Picea mariana | reverse complement strand
ATATATATATATATATATATATGTGTGTGTGTGTGTGTGTGTGTGTGTGTGTGTGCTTATTCTGATAATTATGCTCATAAGTTGTGAAACTGTGAATGATCTCATTATAAGAATGATTGTATGGTGTTTTGATCAGTACTAGTAGTTGTTTATTTATATGGAAAGACTACATATGATTTATGTCTTCATGAATTCGTTATTTGTGTGCGTACTGATCAAATTCTGACTTTACGTCTGGTTCTCGAGAGGACGACATCCTTACATACTTCAGGTAGTACCCTGAGTAAATCCCTCCATAGAAATACCTTCCTTGAAAAACCCATCAAGAACCAGGAAGGCGGTTGAGAAGGCGTAAGGCCTTAGTGACCCTGCATGAGGAGGAATGATCCTCTTCAAAACCGAGATGACAACATAAGGATGAAGTAACGAATCGACGGATGAGATCCTGTCGAGAGATTTGCGGTCACTCATGACCGTCATATCGGAAGGAGAAGATGAGGTATTAAGTGCCTTAACCTTGATAGGTGTTGATCGATGGACGAGATTCCGTCAGGAAATCTGCGGTCACACCCGACTGTTAGATTGGTAGGAGAGAGTAGGGCGTTAAATGCCTTACCACTTAGATTTTCTGTGTCTTCGTGGGTAGCCAAAGTCTTTAGGACTGTAGATCCCCAAGCTCCATGAGAATATTCGGACCGTGGATCTTTCCACATTCAGGAAATCGTGGGAGAGCCCACAAGAAGGGAATCTATCCGAGCCGTCACATCTCGACTGAAAAACCCAACAGCCGTTGGATTTTTCAGGAGTTACCCGAGGGTCAAGACTCCAGTGTATAAGGGTGAAAAACCCCGAAATAGATCTAAGCCATCTAATTGACAGAGGCCACGTGTTGTAAACTTTCCTATTACGAGAAATCAGGGATCGCGGAATTGGGATTCTTGTTGACAAGAGATCGGGACTTTCCATTGTGGAAATCCTAGGATAGATCTAAGTTGTCCGATTGATGAAGGCCACGTGTCATAAGATCTCCCATTACGGAAAATCGGAGATCGCAGAATCGGGATTCCTGTTGACAAGAGATCGGGACTTTCCACTGTAGAAATCCCGTGATAGATCTAAGTCGTTCGATTGACGGAGGCCACGTGTCGTAAGATCTCCCATTACGGGAAATTGGGGATCGCAGAATCAGGAGTCTTGATGACAAGGGATCGAAACTCTCCAAGGTGGAAACCCTGGAGCAGTTGTGGGCCGTTCGATTTAAGGAGGTGACGTGTCAAGAGATTACCCATTTCGGGAAATCGGGAATCGGGGATTCGGGAGTCTTGTTGACAATAGGTCGGGCTCTTGCCTTGATAAATCCCGATGGAAGAGAGGTTGTGGTCATATGGGAAGAGGTCATATCAACCAATGTTTAACCCAAGGGGCTAATCTCCGGAATTGGACACACAACTCTCGAACGGTCGATATTAACTTATCATGATCGATGGCACTCAAGTGGATTCCGAACCCCCCTTGCCATTCTGCCTTTAATGTGGGGGGGTGTTCGGAATTGTGTGACGTGTGAAGTGGGGCCCCCTCCTGTCATGGCGACTACCGTGTCAAGTTTCCCTTTTCTCCACCTGTATTCCACTTAACCGTGCGATGGGGCCTGTTCTCACTGGTGGCTCTCTACCCCTGTTGAGATTTGTTCCTATTAGCCATTTGCTGACCTTGTAGGGATTCATCCCCATTGGTTGGTTTCTAGCCCTGTCGAGGTTCGGCAGTTGCAGAGTCAAACATTTAGACATTACTGTAGCGTCGAGGCGTGAAATACAAATAGTCACTGCGTTCAAATTGAACCATGAACATGACCCACGATCACATGGGAACAGAGAAGGAGAGAGAAAGAGCCAGCTTACGCTGGGCCTCCATTGATAATTAGGGGTTTGGGTCCGGCAGAAGACCAGAAAAATCCAATTTAGGTAGTGGGTATGTGACAGAACCACAATGTAACATCCCCACTATAATCTCCAGTTTAATTTATGCATAATTTATATATGAATGTGGCTATGGCTAAGCAATGTAATATCTGGATGCATTTTTCTGTTTTTAAATAAATAAAATGTGATACCAGCTACTGAGAATATCGACAGAGATGGGGGATGATTTTTCCACAAGAGAAGAGAGTATTTAAGAGGGGTACAAGGGGAAATTAACTTTGGGTATTAATTCAACCAATTTTCCTAAATTTTATTGCCATTGGAGATAACTTCTAATTTATGTTTGAGTGCATGAAATCCAGATCATTTAACTCATGTAAGAGGGTGGGTGTAAGAGTCACATCCCATAGTTATTGGAGAGCATGGGGATGAGTAAAATTAGTTTGGGAAAGAATGCAATTCAAGCAAGTAATCCAAAATAGAGGAACATTCATATGGGCATATACAACAAGTGTTTACACATTGAGTTTTACATGAGCAACAAGCAAGGAGAATAGGAAGAGAGCACAAGAGATAGAGCAAGAAGGTTGGGTGAATTGTAGAGAATGTTAAAGCGTATTGCATCACTTTGGATATTGATATTGAAGAACCAGGTTGTCAGGCCTGAAGAGTGAAATCTTATATGAGTTTCATTGTAACATCAAGTGGTTGTTTTTGTTGCTGGTATTTTTTCTAGAAGTGAGTTCCCTTGAGTTCCATTAGAGAGATTCCTAGTTAGCTATTCTAGAGAGACCCTGATAAACGAATCAGAAACCCAATGGAGTAAGAGAAGTGAAGGGTTACATCCCTTGGGTTGGGAAGGCCAAGAGGAAGAGATATGGAGGAAAGGCTAGATAGTTGTAGGAGAATACCAATGGGTTCTGGGATATTGATTTGTGAGTAGAATGTGAGAGGCACCCTTTTCTCGTGGATTCCTATCCCCAACTCAGGGGTGACTAGCTATTGAGATTTGGAACTACAAGTATATGGTTGGGTGGAACATATTTCCCAAGTAGTTGGTTTCACAACCATCTTAAAAAGATAAGTGTTTATCTTTTTTTTATGTTAATTAATGAGTTTAACTGTTGTGTTTTCTACTCTGTGCATGAGAATGAAGTTTATGTTATGGTGGTGAAATTTATTAGTTGCATTTACCTATTTGAGTAGTATGGACAATTGCATGAGATTGAATGCCATGTTGTTCCTAATTTTGTACTTAATTTCATGTGTGAGTCCAATTTAGTAGTAACGGAAATGGGGTTTTGACGTGGTAGTTGAATTGTCACACGCGCTAGGAATAGTTTTCGTGTGCAGTAATAAGCCTGTTGCATGCACATTGTGAATAGTTGTCATGCGCAATACAAAGTTTGTTGTGCACATGGTTTGTCTCGAAAAGGGTATGAAATTCATAATGTTCAACATGATATAGATGAATTTAAATAATGTTATCCATAACAGTTAAATCTATCTATAATCCATAGCTGATAAGCTACAAAAAGTTAATTAGAAGAAAAAAATAAAATTTATGTGTATTTTCCACAAGCAATTTTCCTCTATTAAGATGGGGAATGTTACAGGATGGTTACAGGATGGTATCAGAGCTTTTGGTTCAACACCAAACTTTTATGTGTTTCAGATCAACACAAAGTTGGTAAATTCATCATCTTAGTGTTTGACTTGTGTCAAATTCGAGAAGAAGGTGAGCAAGACAATTTCATGATGGTCATTATCATCACGACATGGAAAATAAGGAAACAACATCAGCTAAGTGAAGAAAGGACTTGTGTGTGCTAAATATTTGTGTTGGATAGTGCATAATTGGTATTGTATGCACTGAATATTGGTGTGGTGTATAAAAAATTTATCACTAAATATTGGTGCATGGTATAAAAGTTGTGCACATTTAATATTGGTGTGCAATGCACATTGAATATTGGTGCATTGTATAAAAAGTTGTGCATTTAATATTAGTGTATGTTATAATAGTTTTTGTCACTAAATATTGGTGTGTGATGCACACTGAATATTGGTGCATGGTATAAAGAGTCGCACACTGAATATTAGTGTGTGTTTTAAAAGTTTTATGCACTGAATAATGGTGCGTGATGCACATTGAATACTGGTGCGTGGTATAAAAAATTGCACACACTAAATATTGGTGTGCGTTGCGCACTAAATATCGGTGCATGGTATAAAATTTTCCTGCACTGAATATTGGTGTATGGTATAAAAGTTGTGTGCATCGGATATTGGTGCACGGGATAAAAATATGTGTGCATTGAATATTGAAGCGTGATATAGAAGATATGCGTACTAAATATTGGTGCATGAGGAGTGCGTTAAATATTTAATCTACGGATTGAAGATATGGCACATTCTGAGTATTGGTGGATAATTCAGAATTGATGCATTCACAAACCTTAAAAAGGATGAAGAGAAGAAGGATACCACACATGCAAAATTGTCCTATAGTCTAAAAAAAATCTAAGTTTGGAGCCAAAAATGTATTTTGGCAATAACTAGAGTAGATTAAGTGAGATTGAGATGAAAATTATGTGTTTTGTCCGAAGTGTTGAGGGATAAAGAAACATCATAGAGGGCCACTGGCCAATTATGCTCTGATTTTCCAGAAAATGAAAATTACATGATTTTAAAGATCCATGTCCAGATCATTGGCAAAGATTTAGAGTAAGATGAAATTCTTAGAGACAGTTCAAAAAGAAGACATGGAAATAACCCATGAAAACAAGTAAAAATCCACTATTTCAGATGACTTTTTGGCGATTTTTTAGATTTTATGAGGAGGAAATCGGTCCTGGGATGGAAAATATGGAAAAATATTTATTTAATCAACATTTTATATACTCGTCAAGCTACAAAAAAATGTTTAGTGAATTTTTTATAGATAGCCAAGTCTGGAAAAATGGGTGAAAAAGGGTAATGTTATCATTTCCAGATTGTTGCAGGTTTTTACTGGAGCATCAGATTGACAATATGAGAATTGTTATAAATTCCATGTCATCATTATTATTTATCTCATACAAATTTTTCTTTGATTCCTAACAAAATTACTTATACAAGTGACATAAGTTGGTGTCTAACATTAATTGCGCTAGAGTGAAAAGTGCACAAAAAGGGGTGAATTGTCAAATGACTATAATTTGTTTCTCAGAGATCAGAATTGAGAAAGAAAGTAGTCATTGAAAATATATTGGAGAGTATAATCCATATATCAAGGAGAAAAATTGATCTAGGAAGTTTAAGTTATATCCAACACAAAATAAGATGATTGGTGGCATTAAAGAGAAAAACAAATTATGCATTCTTTCCAAAACTATGTATATATTTTGTCTAACAAAAAATCGTTTGCATGCACATTTTCTTGCAGAATTTAGAGGTACAAGGAGGAAGTTTGGTTATTGTATGAGAAATATAGCCATGTAAGGCACCCAAGGGTCCTACAGTCATGAAGAGGAGTTCATAGGGCTACATGTTAGCATGGGAAATGTTGAAACAAATTCTAATGGAAAAAAAGGAAGGAAAGATCCTGCAACTATGAGAAGTACGCAAGGATAAGTACAAATATATAGAGTTGATAATGAAAATATCATGAAAGTTCAAGAAGATAAACTTCATATTTTGAATATGTTGTAGAGAAAAGACAATAAATACTCTGGCTCAAATCTATAGGCTAGTGGTAGAAAAGTGATAACATCTATATTCCATAGCAGAAGAGATGAGAATGGGAATGATAGGAAGTCGAGTATAAGAAGGAACCATCATTCCCTAGGGAAATCCACTAGGATATCTCATCCAAGTTCAGGTCTATGAAGTATCCCAAGTGTGTCTCCTATCAGGAGATAGTACAGAAGGCCTAAGGGAGACATCTTTGAAGGTGAACTATGAAAGATCAAGACACCATCTTTCAATGGTGAGAATAGGAAGGGAGAAGAGGCCTAGGCCTGACAATTGGAAATGAAGAAATATTCCTAGCTACATGATTATTCCTTGAGGGTAGAAATAATTATTTCAACCTACCACTTGCAAGGAAAGGAAACCATGTGGTGGGATCAACTTAGGCAAGAAAAGCACCTTGATGAGAGGAAGGTCTCATGGAGGAAGTTCAAATGGTATTTCCAAGAGAATTTTTTGTTTGAGAATTAATATGAAAGTAAGATGAAATATTTATTTGAAATCAAGATAGGAAGAATGACAATGGATGAGTATGCGAATAGGTTCTTTGAGTTGCTCAACTATGTGGAGTTCATAAAGGACAAGAAGGTCAAAAGTAAAATATTTTTAAGTGGGTTACCCTCCTTCTACAGTGATAAGATACAATATGATAACCCTATAACTTTGAAGGAGACCATAAGGACAACAAAACATCTTTATGAGAAAATAAAAGGAAGGCGAGTCTTCCGAAAAGGTTGGAATGAAAAAATGAAAGGAAAGAAGGGTTAGAGGTAGAAAGGTTTTAAGCCACACTTTTTCAAGAACAACTCCCATGACAATAAACTTGGACATTCAACCAAAAATTATCACAACACAATAGATTCATTTGGGAAAAGGCCAAGGTAGTAGCATGTACAATGTTGGGGATGTGATGGACATCACTTGTATAGGGACTACCCTCACAAATGTGAAAGAATGAGGATTGTTCACAACATTTGGGAGGTTGAAAAAATTGAATACATGGGAGGAAACATGCCAAGGATTTATGCAGCATTGGACAACAATCAAGAAGAGTATCAATTCCCCATGATTGTAGTGGAAGGTAATATTTATAACCAACCCATAACAATTTTAATTCATTCTGGAGCTAGCCATACTTACTTAAACGTTAAAATTGTTGAAATATTTCACTTGTAAATTAGTAAGCATAAGAACTCTTGGTTAGTTCAGTGTGCCACGGGGGACAAGAGAAAGATCAATGAGTTGGTTAAATATTTTCCAATAGACATGAATGGACTCAAGACAAAGGTAGATGTGAACATCATACCATTGGGTTAATATGAATATCTAATTGTCATGGATTGTTTGGAAAAACACCATGTTATCCTAGATTGTTATAACAAAACCATAACATGTCTTGATGAGAAAGGACAACAAGGAAAAATTAAAAGCATTCCAACAGTTGCAGTTGTTAGAGAGAGTTCAACCATGCATCTAAAAAAGAGTTTGAGGAAAGGATTTCATATTTTTCCAGCCCATATGGAACAGGCAACTAGAGATGAAGTGTAAAGTATTGAATACCATCGAGTCTTGAAATATTTTGAAGATGTTTTTTGGGAAATCCCAGAATTTCCACAAAAGTGGGGCATTGATTTCTGTATTGATTTGGTGTCAAGAGTTTCCCTAGTGTCCAAGTCACCTTATAGAATGGGCACACCAGAATTGAAAGAGTTACATATGCATATTGAATATATTTTGAAGAAGGATTATATACACCTAAGTTTGTCACCTCGGGGAGCCCCAATTTTTTTTGTGAAGAAGAAAGATGGAACGTTAAGGTTGTGTATTGATTTTAGATAGTTGAATAAGGTCACAATAAACAATTTTTCCAAGGATTGATAATCTTTTCGATTTGATGAAAGGTGCAAGAATATTTTCCAAGATTGACTCAAGATCATGTTATCATCAAGAGAGGATAAATGAAGAGGATTTCAAAAATATAGCATTCATAACAAGACATGGGAATAATGAATTTATGGTACTACCTTTTGGACTATCAAATACCCCAACTATTTTCATGTTCCTAATGAATGGAGTGTTCACGGAGTACCTAGACAAGTTTGTGATTGTTTTCTTAGATTATCTTCTTATCTATTCAAAGAAAAAATAAGAGAATGAGAAACATTTAAGAATGGTGTTGTAATTTTTTAGAGAGCACAAGTTGTATGCCAAGCTAAGTAACTGCATATTTTTTCAAAAGAAGATTCACTACACATATTATATTAGAATATGGGATAATAGTTAATCCTAAGAAGATAGAGGTCATTAGAGGGTGGCCAACACCAAGAAATGTGATAGAGGTTAGATGATTTATGGGCCTTGTAAGTTATTACAGAATATTTGTAAAAAGGTTTTCAAAGATTGCAAACCGAATCACTTCCTTGCAAAATAAGGGAGTGAAATTTGAATAGACTTCCAACTCTGAAGAAATATTTCAGTATCTGAAGAACATATTGACAAGTGAACCCATATTAATGATCGTATATTCAGATGAAGAATTTGAATTATACACAAATGCATGCAAGGATGGGCTTGGGCGAGTCCTCAAGAAAAAATATAATGTAGTGTGTTATGAGTCTAGAAAACTAAAAGAGCATGAAAATAATTATGACACACATGACTTGGAATTGGAAGCCATTATTCATGCATTAAAATTGTGGAGACATTACCTTATGGATCAGAGATTTGAGTTAAGAACAAACCACTATGGTCTGAAGCATTTGATTGGAAACCAACATTAAATTCTAGAAAAACTACGTGGATGGAATTTCTATGTGATTAAAACTTTGAAATTAAGCATATCAAAGGAAAGGAAAACTAGGTGGCCAATGCACTCAAGAAAATATCTCATGAAATTTATATTTCAGCCATCAACATGTACAGGAAAAATTTAAGAGACACAATTTTAGAGGCTACAAATTCAGATTAACAATATCTAAAAATAAAATAAATGTTATAGAAAGGAAAATTACAACAGAAAATGAATTATTATAATTTTAAAGTGGATGGAATCCTCGTGTACAAATGGAAAATATATGTACCAAATTATGGAGAGCCGAAAAAATATAGTTCTAAGGGAAATGCATAATGTGCCATATGTTGGGCACCCAAGATATCGGAAGAAAATTATTGTCGTAGGAATCCAATACTTTTGGATGGGAAGGAAGAAAGAAGTGGCTAATTAAATAGCCAGGTGTCCAGAATGCCAAAAAGTGAAAAAGCAACATAGACATCTATTGGGGCTGCTACAACCATTGCCCATTCCTGAGTGGAAATGGGAAGTGGTTAAAATTGATTTTATTACAAACCTGCCCAAAAAAATGAAGCAACATGATTCCATCATGGTGGTGGTAGATAAATTAGCCAAGGCAACACATTTTATTTATGTGAAGACAACACAAAAGGAAATAAACATTGCATAGATTTACATGAAAGAGGTTTCCAGGCTACATACGGTGCCCAAAGAATTGTTTCAGATAGAGATTCAAAATTCACATCTAATTTTTGGAAAGGTTTTTTCAAAGGCTTCCAGAAAAACTTAAGTCTAAGTACATCATATCACCAAAGTCGAATGGGAAAATAGAGAGGAATAAAAGAATAATTGAAGACATGCTCAAAATGTGTGTGATGGACCAACCATCAAAGTGGGAATACTACATCCACTTAGTAGATTTTTCTTATAATTATGGGTATCAAGCCTCATTAAAAATTATCCAATTTCAAGCATTGTATGGAAGAAAGTGTAATACACTAGCGAGTTGGGATAACCCAGGAAACAAAGTTATCATTGGGCCACATTTTTTGGGGGAAATGGAAGAGAAGATGACAAAGATTAGACATAATTCAAAGGATTCCCATGATAGAATTTTTTTTTATAAAGGAACGAATGAAGATTGTAGAGATTTCAAAGTGGGTGAACATTTTTTTCTAAAAGTGAAAGTGAAAAGAAGTTCTCTAATATTGGGTTGCTTCCCAAAGTTGGCAGCAAGACATTGTGGACCATTTAAAATATTAAAGAAGATAGGGCCAATTTCATATATGATATCATTGCTTGCATTTGTGAGAGTGCATAATCTTTTTCATGTGCCATTATTAAAGAAATATGTTCCCGACTCTAACAAAACAATTGATTGGACTGTGATCCAGGTGGAAAATGAAGGGGATTTCTAGGTGGAATGAGTACACATCCTAGACCCGAAAGTTAAAGTGCTCAAGAACAAATCCATAGGGATGGAAAAGGCTCAATGGACCTATTACGGTCTTGAATATGCAACATGGGAACATGAAAAAACTGTGCGAGAGGACTACTCACAATTTTTTTTCAATTTTGAAGAAAAAAAAAATTGAAAATGCAAGACCCCATTTTTGGGTAGCCAGAGTTCCAGAAAACACATCATAGAATTTTGGTCACCTATGCTAACAACCTGGATAAAAGAATGGTGCAACTTCATGTACTGAGAGAAGTGAAGGGGGCAGGTTCATTTGGTCAGTAGGTTGAGAGAAATATGATATTTGTGTTGGGACTATTGTTGGAGGCTAAACATTGCAGAATTTTTCTTTCTTTTCTAAATATCGTAATGTAAAGTAAATTTGTATATGTATTCAGCATTGTGTTGTGCACCAAAGAAGGTGAAAAACAGTAGGGGAGGGGAAATGTAATATCCCCATTATAATCCCTAGTTTAATTTATGCATAATGTAGATATGAATGTAGTTATGGCGAAGCGATGTAATATGCGAATGTATTTTTATTTTTTTAAACAGATAAAACATGATACAATTGTTAGGAATATGGAAAGAGATGAGAGATGATTTTTCCACAAGAGAAGAGAGTGTTTAAGAGGGTTCCAAGGGGGGAATTAATTATGGGTATTAATTCAACCCATTTTTCTAAATTTTATTACCATTGGGGATAAATTCTAATTTATGTTTGAGTGTATGAGATCCCAATCATTAAAATCATGTAACAGGGTGGGTGTGAGAGTCATGTCCCATTGTCATTGGAGAGAATGAAGTTGAGTAAAATTAGTTTGGGAAAGAGTGCAAGTAAAGAATGTAAGCCAAAGTAGAGGAAAACTCATATGGGTAACTACAAACAATGTTTAGACATTCATTTTTACATGAGTAGCAATTAGGGAGAACAAGAAGAGAGAACAAGAGGTAGAGAAAGAAGGATGGGAAAATATTGGAGCATGCTGGAGCGTATTGGAGAAATTTTGAGATGTATATTGGAGAAAACAAATTCAGGCATGAAGAGTGAACTCTTGTGTGAGTTTCACTGTAACAACAAGTGGTTGTTGTTGTTGGTGGTAGTTTTCCTAGAAGTGAGTTCCCTTGAGTTTCCAGTAGAGATATTCCTAGTTACCTATACAAGAGAGACCGTGATAAATGAATGAGACACCCGATGTATTGAGAGCAATGAAGGAGTAAATTCCTTGGGTTGGGAAGGTCAAGAGGAAGAGTGCTAGAGGAAACTCGATATAGTTGTAGGATAATACCAATGGGTTGTTTGATATTGATCTATGAGTGTACTATGAGAGACACCCTTTTCTTGTTGATTCCTAGCCCCATCTCAGGGGTGAATTGATGTTGATATTTGGAACAATAATTCTAGGGTTGGTTGGAACATCATTCCCATGCAGTTGTTTGAACAACCATTTTAAAAGGATAAGTGTTTATCTATTTACCTATATTAATTTTTAAGTTTAATCGTTGTGCATTTCACTCTATGCATGAGAATAAATTTTTTGTTGTTGTGGTGAAATTTACTAGTTGAATTTACCTATTTGACTAGCATGCACAATTGCATGAGCTTCAATGTCATGTTGTTCATAATTTTGTACTTAATTGCATCTATGATTCAAATTTAGTATTAACGACAACTAGGTTTTGGCATTGTGCTCGAATCATCATGTGTGTTGGAAATAGTGTTCGCGTGTAGTAATAATATTGTTGTGTGTGCACTATGAATAGTTTTTGTGTGCAGTACAAAGGTTATTGTGTGCATGGTTTGTATCATTGAGGGAACAACATTCATGTTGGTCAACATGACGTAGATGAATTTAAATAATGTTATCTAGATTGGTTAAATCTATGTATAATCCGTAGCTGATAAGATACAAAAAGTTAATTAGAAGAAAAAATTTGAATTTATGTGTATTTTCTACTAGTAATGTTCCCCGGTTATCTTGGGGAACATTACACACAACATGATACAACATATGTACTTCTTTCAAACATGTTTGCCAAAGATGGTAGATGGGATTAGAAATTCAAGATTAGAAATAGGATGAAAGGAGGAGGGATGAAGAAGGAAATAGAGCACAAATGGATCAAGATTAAGAATTAGGCGCATACATTCAACACATAAGATAGATCACATTAGGAAACAAAGAAAATATATACAAAAATTGGTGGAACTAATTCATCAAATGAAGGAAGTAGGGTATGCCCCTGATACAAAATATGTGCTATATTACACATAACAACAAGTAGAAAAAAAATTTATATGCAATCTAATGGATGGTTAGCCATTTCCTTTAAGGATTATAGATGAAATATTAGAAACACTTTTCACTAGCACTATGAATTTTAATTGTGAATAATATAGCTCCATTAAGTTTATCTTTGATATTGGTGAACATGAAGTTATTGTGAGTGATTCCAACTACTTCCATTATCTAATGGAATGGTGTGACTTTTAGTGATTGTGAATGATGCTATGATAAGAAGGGAAACAATCCAGTTTTTTATTACTACCCTTTCTAAAAAGGTGCCAGCTATTGGGTTTTATTTTGTTGACTTCAATATCATGATAAAGAAATAGTTGTAAGCAAGAGGTGTAGGTTCCATGGTCCACTCTTAAGACAAATAGACAAATTCACAAGCTAGGGATCCATGCAATGATTCTTTGGTGGAAGGTCCTATTGATAGTGAGGAGAATTGATTATTTTACACTTGTCAACATATACAAAAATTTCCTAGTGAATATGGGACTGAGGATTGCAAAATATTATCGTTGGGTCATATTGATATTCAATATATCCTTATAGATCTATTTTTTCCAAATCTTGTGATTTTTTATTAGACAACAACATAAAATTACATAGTTTCTGGAATTATTCCTCTCGACTACCATGTTTCTCAAGGTTCTTGATCTCTATGGCATATTAATAAAATAGTTTCCAATATCATTGGGGAAACTTAGACAACTTACATATCTAGAATTTGAGTGGGTGATAGCTTTTGAAGAATTTTCCAGAAATCATACACAATCTTTCTTGTTTGATATTTTTTAATCTTGAATATTATGAACCAATAAATTCATTGATGAACAACATTTAATTGCTTAGAAATATACACCATATCAAATGAGGAGTGTTTATGCCATCATGTAAATTCAAATGAATAGTACAAAAAGTATAAATATGACCTTGGTATCTGATAAATTTACATTTTTATGTTGTCAATTTCTTCTAGAAAATGGTTGCTTTGATGTTTGACATGGACAATGGAAATGGTTGTACAATTGGCACTGTTGCTAGTTTATTTTTTATGATTGGCATAAGGGAAAAATGATCCACCTTTGTGATCCTTCTTAGTGCATGCTCCAGTATTTCTACTCTTGAGAATTAAAGGTAAATCCATAACTACATTGTCAATATAGAGTATAGTTTTGATGTCTATGAGAATATTACTATTGGTTCTATGCTATCTTCCATCTTTAGGAACAGGCATGGTAAAGATATTGTTTCCTTCAATGGTGAGGATACACATGGGGCTTTCTCTTCATATTTGATTCTTGAAATTCAAATTATTTGTTGTTGCTACACATACTAGTAACTTTGAAGCAAGGCACTATGTATCCTATCTAAGGCTTACCAATCAGTGGTATGAATGTGGGGATGCTTGAGTCTCTCAAGTTATTGAGAGATGCCAGGAAATTATACTTCCACATTGAACCTAACAGAATATAGCAAGAAATATTTATGCTATAAAATAAATGACAAAGAAAACCCACATTACATAGACATTTTACCCTGGAAACCCGAACAGGAAAAACAAAATTCTTTGAGCATATTTCTCTCTTGTTGTCTTGTTCATTCAGAATAAAAGGTTACATGCTTAACCTTGGTCCACACCTAAGACAAAATCAACACCATACCTTATTTATTTACACAATAACAACCCTATATCCAATTCAACTTACATATGTATGACCAACAACCTCTAAAACGATTGATCTAAATATTAGCATGAATATAAAATTAATAAAAATACAATAATCCTTATTTATAGGATATACAGTAGGAAAAAACCTAAATAAAGGCACCAAAAAATAGTTAGAGATTCAAAAAAATCATTGTCTACAAATCCCATTGTTAGAATATAGAATATGGTGTGCTCATTTTACCATTGACGATACCTTCATCACCCAACCATAGGCCGAAGCCTCCCTCCGAGCACCTTAACGTTGACTGAGAAATTCCTCCGGAAGTAAACCATAGGCTAGATAGCCAAACAAAGAGTAGTGCATCAATCCCCAAGGATAGCGCATCACAAAAGACTGATCAAATGTTCCAAACCCTAGCCAAGAGATATTCAAGACAAAATTGAGATCTTGTTGCTACTGCAGTTGCACCAGCTCTTCCTCCAAACCTGCACACAAGACTGCAACTACAGTGCACACCAAACTGCAGAACTGCAATTCTGAGATGTGACAAATGAGAACTGGCACCCTGTATTTATAGTGGTTCTGCCAGTTTTGTTGGGGTCGACTTCTCCTTCTGGATAAGTGTCTGTTGAGTATATTATTATAATTTCTGGCCAACTTCTTCTCTTGGAGGCTAATAGCCTAATGAGTCGACAAGGCTTCTAGGGTTATTAGCCAACTCATTAGGGTTTCTCTTGCTTCCCAGAGTCTTCTATTCTCGTCAGGTTCACACGTGAGGGTAAATACCTCCCACAGCTACCATAATATTAACACTCCCTCCTAGCTAGAGAGGTATTTACAGGTAATGGACTTGAGCACAAAGCATACCATTTACCCGGTAGCATCAATATAGTCAT
>JASDQU010011182.1:145917-162418 GCA_032191745.1 Picea mariana | reverse complement strand
TCCCATTGGATGACAAAGAGGCCAATATTTCGGCCCAGCTGAAGGAGATATCAAAACCATGCCAAACTCCACCAAAGTGTAGATCGAGACAAGGGAAACCTCTCCTGGAAGTCTGAAAATTCAATATCAAATCTTCCTCCTCCAATCTGTTGAAACCCTAATCCAATCTACGCCCTCCTGAAACCCTGAAGTGACCAACAATTCGGCCTAGCTGAAGGAGACCTCCAAATCTTCTGAAACTCTCTAGGATGATAGATCGGGCTGCCACAAACCCCTAGAAGAAGTTTCAAGATCAGATCTGAGGTAGAACCCCCTAGATCTGAGAATCCCTGAATCACCAAAACATCCTCCTTGCCTCAAAGTCGTCCTAATCTGTAGCTAATGATCTAGCCGTAGTAACTCCTCAAGAATACCTCCAAAATGATGAGCAAGGTCCTGCAAACAAAACCAAACTGCTAGAATCTCCCAAGGCTCTATCAATAAGCTGGAACGAACTCCTCCTCAAGAAATGGTGCGCCCCTACTGGAGAACCCTAACTTTACGGCCCTGTTGCTCTCCTGAATCGATGAAGGAACCTGTGATGAATGTAGAATGGTGTGGATGGATTATTTCATCCCCGAGACCAAGCTTGGAACAAGTGAGTGGAATCTTTCACCATTGAGTTGCTCTCTAGGGTCTATAAACTCAAAACCCTCAAAACTGTGTGCTCAAGAGCTCAATAAGCAAAATACCAAATATCCAAGATGAAATGAGAGGTGCACCCTAGCCTTTCTTTTATAGCTCTATTAAGTTTTCCTGTTGAGTTAGTTTAACCCCTAGGTTCAACTCCTAACTCAACCTCCAACTTCTAATTCTTCATTGAGTTACTTTTTTGCCCTTTTTCCCTTTTTCCTAAGTCAACTTCAAAATATAACATTAGTTTGGTTGACTTTTCCCCCTGAGCTGTGAGACTATGGTCTAGTGGGGATGCCTAGACCACTAAGTCTTCCCAGACCTCTTCATCAAGAGGTGGGGGACATTACAAACCCACAGTAATCCACTGTGATAACCAGAGCTATGTAAAGCTCTCCATGATTCCTGTGTTTCTATGACAAAACACATTGAGATGAGATATCACTATGTTTGGGACATAGTGCAGAACGACATTCTCAGTATTCAGTATGTTCCGACGGTGGAACAAAACTCAGATATTTGGACCAAGCCTCTGTCATTAACAAAGTATGTGTACTTTTGAGACAAGCTTGGTGTTGTTGAGAATGCCTCTCTTGCTAAGAGGGAGTGTTGAAATTAATGCAGTTGCAAGAGCCATTCTTCTAAGGATGGAAAAGACTTTAGTTGTAGACTAGGGCCCCCAGCACAGTCTTGGGGTTTCTTGGAATGAGACCAAGCAGTGAGAGTCATGGCAAAAGACCCTTGTGAGGGCCCCCAACAGATGACTGGGGTTCTTGGTCTAGAACCAAGCAGATAGACCCTTGTGTGGGCCCCCAGCAGATAACTGGGGTTCTTGGTCTAGAACCAAGCAGATAGACCCTTGTGTGGGCCCCCAGCAGATAACTGGGTTCTTGGTCTAGAACCAAGCAGAAAGACCTTTGTGTGGGCCCCCAGCAGATGACTGGGGTTCTTGGTCTAGAACCAAGCAGAAAGACCCTTGTGAGAGATCCTAGTAGATGACTGGGGTTCTTGGTCTTGGACCAAGTAGTAAATCCCTAGATGTGTCTAGGGCCCCTGGATGTGTTCCAGGGAATCCTTGCTCAGTGCTTGGATTGATCCTTGGTCTTGTACCATGGTGGATAAGACCCTAGATGTGTTCTAGGGCCCCCAGATGTGTTCTGGGGCAACCTGGCTCTTGACCAAGTAGATCTTGGTGTAATACCAAGATGTCTTGATGTGTGATCCTCTTCCTCTCTCCTAGGATGTATCTAGGAGTGTCTATGAAGATGGATCTGGCTACATTGTTGATGTAACCTCTGATGCAGTGATGATAAAGTTTATAGGTCACTATGAGATTCATGTGGACATGTTTTGCCATCATGTAACCCCCCTTGACTTTGTCTTAACAGGTACCCACGCTTGTTGGTTTGCTTTCCCTATTTTTTTTATGTGATGGGGATTTTATTTATGTGATGGGGTTTTTATTTATGTGTTTAGAGTTTTATTTAAGAGATTGGGGTTTTAATTTATATTGATATTAATTGACAATTTAATTAATATTTATATTAATTAAATGTCAATATTTAATTTTATTTTTTAATTACCCTAACCCCTCTCCCTAAGTATAAATAAGACCCTACCCCCCTAGCATTGAACACTGACACTCTCTCCTCTCTCTGCTTGCTGCGGCTACCTCAGTGAACACTCTCTTTTGTTGGTGTGGCCTCTCTCTTCGTGTTTCAGTTTCAGATCTGAATTATTTGATCTTGGTGTTGGCTGGGAATTCCTTCGTGATAAGTTTGCTGGTGCTTGAGATGCTAAAGTGCCTCCCTTGAGCAGCCGGATCTGTCCATTTGTACAGAGTTTGCTTCCTTTAGCTACCGGACCTGTCAACAGTGTTTGAGGAGCCCCCTTGTGGGTACCGAATCTGCCCTTTAGGGCCACAGACCTGAGTACAGGTGCCGCGGCCTCTTTTGGGGGCTATCTCTTGGTTGTGTGAAGGCCGTGGCCTATCCTCCTAGCTGCTGTGTGTGTAGCTGAGGTCCCTCTGTGGTTTATACTTGCTGTCCAGACCTCTTTCTTGTATGGAGGGTTTTGCTTGTGGAGGGTCTCTTGTTTATACTTGCTGTCCAGTTCATACATATGCTTTATTTTATTTCTATGGATAGTTCTATCTGCTGAGAGTATTGTTGTTATCTACTTGGAGGTCCTGCTGTTTTGTTCTTGCTGTCTTCAGCTTCTTTTGAGGGTTTATATCATTGGCAAATCTGTCCCACAGTCCACATTGACAGAGATCAAACCCTAGAGGTTTGATCCATGAACCTAAGCTTTTTCTGAGCATATTTTTCAGAGGTATTCATCCACACATGTGACAGGTACATGTTACATTGATCAAGAGGTAAGCTAAAAGGTTTACTTTATACTCAGAATTATTGTTTGTATTCAGATCTGTTTGTATCTCTTCTTCTATATGCCGATCTAGTAAACAAAGAATTTTTAAAGCATTTTGTTTTTCTTTTTTCCCTTTTTCTAACAGTAAGATAGTTTTCTATTAATAGTATGGAGTATGGACCAAGGTATTGTGTTCAAACCATAAAAGCTCCTAAAGAAGTCATATAGGGATTAAAATCTTTTTAATTTACAAATACAAAGTTAGATCATTGTGTAACATACTTGTATAAAATATTAACAGCTGTAACTTCCAATATTTTTTGAACCATATTAATTGGTATAAATAAAAGAAAACATGACTATCGGAAACTAAGTTTCAGGAAAAATAATTACCTGCAATTTTTAGGAATAGACAGTGCTGCCGATTTCATATCTGTTTGAAGTCGATCCATCAAACCCTCTTTTGTGACACGGTACTCCACATTCCCTGCAAACGCAAGAAATATAGGAGAATCAATGAATCATTCAGAAAATGTTTGGTTGGTTTGCACTCTATGGCTTCAGAATTCTCTAGGGAACAAAGGACAATAGTATGATATGACATCTCGACATCACTACCTAATCTCCTCTAATACCATTGTTAACTAAATGGAATTGTTGACGTCTTACTTTAGTAGTATCATAGACAACGAGTATAAAGAACATAAACATGGAATTCATACATCCATATAGTCATACAAGTAAAAGAAGGAAACAACGAAACAGAAAGATAGGGAAAGTGCAACACTGCTTCTTATCTGTCCCAAAACATTCATTGTACAATTACATCATATATATAGACACCATATAACAATTTTTAGTAACTGTCTAATGGGACCCTGCATGTAGCAGTTATCAACTTATCACACTGCTTTACTCCACCTTCTTGTATCTTGAAGACCCTTTTTGACATCAAGGAAGAAGTTTTGGTTACCAGGATGTTTGAAATAAACACCAATGCACTTGGAGGATTATTACATACTTTTTGAGCAATTTTTGAAAAGTCAAGTTATGTGAAGGTGGAGGGCTTCCTTCACCTCCACCAACCCTTGGTAGCAGTGAACTAAAATGATATGAAATGATGACAATATTACTATTATTACTAGTCACATTATGTTCAGCAAAGAGCATGAGCCCAAAAGACATTGCAAAGCATTGTAAAATTCCTAAGCACAAAGATGAGACCCCAAGGGCAACTTAGGTAAGCCACCACTATCACCTCAATGGCTTTGCCTTTCTCACTTTAGACTACGGATGGTCCTTGTCAAGGGGGGGTTTCCTGAAGGTCAACTAAAATCAATGTGTTATAGTATGAATTGGGGGTAAAGAGAACTTAGTGTTATTATTATCTCAGTGTTTATGAGTAATGCTTAAAACTCACAACTTAAATCAGATTTCCAATCAGCCTTAGAAGATTTGAATGATCCACAACACAAGGTTAAATTAAAGCAAGTGGACTTAGAGTTAAGCAATTGAATTCAACACACTTTCTATGAAAGATCAAAGATCAATTCTAAATCTGTTTTAAGGATGTTAAATGCAAAGATTTCATATTTAAGGAAGATCTGGACAACCTTCATTTCAAAATATAACAATTGCAAACTAGGCCTGTTGCCGTCCTTATACACACTTGCAAACGTGAGCTAAGTCTTGCTCACTTAGTGTGTCCTCGAAGGCACAATGCCTAGGTTCGAAGTCCACGCTGTCACTTTGACTTGAACCTCTTCCATCTAGGCTAACTCTTAGGGAAGCCAAGGGGGGTAGACCCTAGTTACTAGATGAGATTTAGAATTGCATGTTCTAGGAGTTGGTTTTAATAAGTTAAAAGGTCAAGGGAAATCTAGCCTATGATGTTAAGCAGCAATGCAAGATGCAACAGTGACGTATGACAGTCAGGCCTTTTCCTAAGACAACTAAGACTAGTGCCTAAGATTGGCCAAGGGATCAACTAAGTTAAGGGGATGTTCGTTACAAGATAATTACAAGTTACAAATGTTACAACAAAATCAAAGTACAGATTAGATACAGCAAAATATGTAAGATATACAAAGCTAAACTAGACTAGATACAAGATATACAGATATACTAACAGATTGCTTGAAATGTGCAAGAAAAGAAGATATTCAATATGCAAAGACCATCAACACATCAAGCCAAGCATGCTCACAATAGATAGAATTCTATTGGATTGCTTATCAATGGCATAAAGACGCAAAGCACTCAAGACCCAGTCAAGAGAATGCCTCCAGGTGGATGCGCACTTCTTGAAGGATCACACGACAAATACAAGAATACAAGATAGATGAAAGCTTTAGAAGTAAAGTGCTCCACATGACAAAGATATAACCACTTAGATATTCACAGATAAATTAACTTGCATGAGATAAAAAGATAATGAGATCAGTGTGCTTGCAAGTATGAAATTGAAATGCCAACGTTGTAGACCGAAGATTAAGTTAAGTGATTAAGTAAGATTAATTTTAATCCTACCTAGGTGTCAACCCAAAACTTTCCACCCCCAGTTACCAAGTAACTGCTGGATGCTCAAGAAGTTAGGCAACGAGGCCCACCCTAGCTTCGCAGGTCAGCCCTAAGATCAGAGTAAGCCCGGAAAGGACGTCACGCGTCGTGAGACCGTCCTCGGCCTAGCACCTTCTGTTGCCTTCCTCCGACCCCATTTTAAATGACGAAGATGGTTGGTAATGGTGTCCTATTAAGTCTAATTAATTGATTATTAGACCTATGAGCTAAGTATTGCTATGTGTTTGAGTGCTTGTAGCTTGCTCAAAAAGTGCCAAAGTACTGAAACCGAAAGATATGAAGGTTGAGGCCTTTAAACACTGAAGTTGCAAATTAAGTCCTTAAGTTATGAAGTATTGCATGTAGATTTTAAGAACTGAAAATGCTTGTGAAACTAAAAACTGAAAGTTGTGAAGGTTGAAGCCTTTAAATGACGAGATTGCAAGTTAATTTCCTTAGTGAGATTGTTGCATGTGAAAATAAAGCAATGGAAATAACTTGCAGAAAATAAAAGACGATTACTTAAGAGATTATGTAACCGGCATGTGCATGCATGTGTGTAAGATCAAGATTGAAGAAAACGTAACTTGCATGCAACTGAAAATAGAGATTTAATCTAAGCCTCCACGAGCTCTAAGCTAGCAAATGTTATGAGATCCACTTTAGATTATTTTAAGTTAAGCATGCATGTAGAGATCACAACTAATCTAGCTAGACTAAGCAAGGAAAGACAGAAAAGAAATCTAGCTAAACTTGCAAAGTAAAAACTGAAAGGAAAGGAATGCAAGCCACTTGGGTACACTCATTTGGGCTTGAGTACAGTGATTTAGAGAATAGAAGAGGAAGAAATTGTTACCACTCTTGAAAGGAGGACTGTAAGGGTGTGTTGTGCGTGAAATTGGGCAGCATGCTCTCTTGTCCTGGCGAGAATCTGAAAAAATCAGCAAGCTATTGCTTGTTGATTTGAGCTGCAACACACTCACAAATGATTATGAAATTTCTGTTCTTCAACAGAAACTTCTTGCACATAAAAAACAGAATTTTATATTGATTAAATGACCTATCTAAGCAAGTTAGATACCAAAATCTGAACGTGAAAGAAGGAGGAAGAAGAACAGAAAATGCTTGTGAAGTTTAAATGAAGATGAGGGTAGATTCATCCTTGAACCTATCCCAACAACTCCATAGAGATGATCTGCAAAACTTAAACCAAAAGTGAGATGGAACAACAAATAATATCTTGCATGCATAGATAACACAACATAATTTATATTATAAACATGCACAAAATATATAGATGGGCAACTACACTATTGCCTCACCTAACCTAGTAAACTAATTTACTTAAGCAACTATTGATCAAAACACATAAAGATTCAGAATGATATCACCTCACAAATACATGGATCATCCAGAAAAATCTTGAAATCCCCGAATCCTCCAAAGCAATTTCTATATTATCAAATGGGAAGAGGTTGTAGCAACAATGTTGCTCCAAGCTCTTCAAGAACCAAAACCAGTGAAGCAAGATGACAATAGTGAGATAGAGAAGGAGATGGAGAATTTGGTAGCATAACAGTATTGTGAGAGAAGGTCATGAATGAGAGAGTGAGAGGTTTCTTTTATAGCCTTGAGAGACCAAGAGACCCCTCTTGTGTAATGTCCCCCACCTCTTGCTGAAGAGGTATTGAGAAGACTCAGTGGCCTAGGCATCCCCACTAGGCCATAGTCTCACACTAAGGAGAAGGGTCAACCAAGCTAAAGTTATATGATTAAGTTGACTTGATGAAAAGGTGAAAAAGAGTTAAAAGATAACTCAATGGAGGAATAGAAGCGCTGGAGGGTGAGTTAGGAGTTAACCCTAGGGGTTAATCTAACTCAACAGAGAAATAGAAGAAAAGTATAAAGGGAAGGCTAGGGCACACCTATTATTCATTCTAGATTTGGTATTTTGCTTGTTGATGCTCTTGAGCATACAGTTTTGAGGGTTTTGATATTACAAACCCTAGTGAGCAGCTCAATGGTGAAAGATTCCACTCACCTAGCTCCAAGCTTGGTCTTGGGGATGAAATACTCCACCCACACCATTCTACAGCTATCATCGATCCAGGAGGACTAGCAGGGTCGTACCATTTGGATCAGTAGGGTCGTACCAGCTAGGGTTTCCTTGCAGGGGCGCACCAATTGTTGAGGAAGAGTTCGATCTAGACACGGGAAGAAGCTTGAGAGTTTTCCAACATTAGGGTTTTGCTTGCAAGCCCTTGCTCGTCAGTTTGAGGGCTTCTTGGAGGAGTTATCACGTCCCTATCATTTACTGCAGGTTGGGACGATTTCAGGAGGAAGGGTACGACTTGGAGATTCAGCAAATCTCAGATCTAGAAGGCTATAGGCTAGATCTGATCTTGAGACTTCTCTCAAATGCTTGTGGATGCCCGATCTATCATCCGGGAGAGTTTCAGACGATCCAGAGGCCCCATTCAGCTAGGATGTACTATTGGCCATATTCAGGGTTTCAAGAGGGTCGTACCATCCTAGGGTTTCTGCAATTTGAGGAAGCTTCAGTGTTTGAGCTTCATACTTCAGGAGGAGGCTTGCCTTGCCCTGATCTATCATTAGGGAGAGTTTGGAAGTATCAGGAGGTCTATATCTTCAGGAGAGTCGAACCCTTGGTGTCCTTTGCCTTCAGCAGGTTGTACCAGCAGTCATCAAGGCCATACCAGTTGCTTGAGGGGAGGCCGAAACCCTGGTCTCACAGTTGAGCATTCATCTTCTATTGGCAGCCTTTGGGAGGCTTGATTTGTATCTCCGAGAGCATTTTGTATACATCTCTAGTATTTCCTTGAAGCCATCTATTCAGATCTACTTCTCTAGTGTATCAGGTGCTTGCTTTCTTATAATAAAGTTCAGCTATTTGCTTATGGTTCCTATCTTGTGTAGTGTTGATGATCTTCATATGATGACAATGATGTTTGTGTAAATCCTTGGTTAAATAACTGAATAAACCCTAAGGCCGAAATATTCATGGTCAACCTGCATACACAACAAATAATAATCAAATCAGTGGTTAGTTAGTGATTCCAAGCGAAAATTTGGCTTGGGATCATTACATCTTGGATCTTCAACAAGTGTCAAACATCCAAGGGAAAAGACAACTCATAGAGGAAAGCAACCAATGAGGGAGTGAGCTTTTAGGTTGGGGCAAAATTGGTATGAGGGATGAATTGTGAGGTGAAGTGGCAACATGAAGGTGGCGTATTGGCCAAGAGAGGAGTCCCACGCTTTCATCCAAGGCAAATTCCATTTCAATGCTTGAGGTTTCCACTTCCAAATGAGATGTTTCCATCTCATTCCAAGAGTGAAAGCGTGAGTTACCAATAAGAGCGTGAGTTAAAGAGGAATGCATGAACTTGAGTTGGAGTGTGGGGGAGTGTGTGTGTCACACTCCAAAGAGGATGTGGAGCGTAAGGCATAAATGAGGAGGAAGGGACCCACGTCTTAATTAAGAGGTGAGTTTCCAAACTTCACGTGGAGTTGAGTCGCATATCCAAAGGAAAGCGTGATGGATGCGTGAGAGTGTGGAGGGCGTGTGCTTGGAGTGTGGAGTCCACACTCTAAAGTGTGATGTGGATAGAAGAGGGAGGGCGCACCTCATGAGGAGGGGCCCATAACTCAAAGGGAAGGGACACATTTCCTCAATGAGGGGCGTAAACTTAAAGGTGAGTAAAAATTTAAAAGTGGGTTAAAAGGGTAGGTAAAGGTTTAGGAAAGGGTTAGGATAGGTTAGGTGGGGTCTCTCTCACTAACTGTCACACTAACTTTACCTTTTTTGGTTAATTATTACAAAATTGACATTTTCCCATGCCCTGGGTTTAGCAATTAAAATTGTTGTTTTCTGACTAAAACTCCTAAGTGGACAAAACATTAACGAAACTTGTCCGACTGAGTTGAAACTTGGTCCAAGGGTGTAGGGGTTTCATTATCTTTCTTTTGAGTACAAATACCCCTGTCAAAAACCCAGGGACCTAAGTTTTACATTAATTATCCAGAATTAATTAATTAATTAATTTAACTCCCAACCTTAGGAAAAATTAATTAATTAAAAAAAAACCTAGCTAGACTCGACGGAATTCCGCAAAATTTGGCATGTTGTCTTACATGGTCATTTACATCGTTCCTAAACACTAGCTACCCAAGGATGACTTCATTAGAACTCCTTTCACCACTTTGGAGGATTTATTACTAGTGGGAGTGAAAAACTCAAGGGAGATTAACCCGGCTAGTTAGGCCACGTTAACCTCTTGACTCCTGAGGATAAAAAACACTCAGTGAAAGGAACTCTCCTAATGAAGAAATCCTAAGGCAACTGACCTAACCATGATCCATGTAGACCTATTACAATATTAACCCACGCAGGGATGCGGTAATCCAGCTTACAAAACAGGTGTGCTGGAGCAAAAAATGCCATGTATAACCAAATAGTCTTCGACATGTGTGCATCTGTTGATGCATATCTTCATGGTACATGGAGTTGACCCCCTAGTTGAATAGGTGGTCAACAAGGCCCTAGATAAATGAAATAACAGACCTGCACACATGCAAGGTGTTTATTATGTAGGAAACTAATCTATATGCTGACATAAAGTAAGAAAAGATGGCAAACTACAAACTAGAACATGACAGCAGCTAAACAGAGGAAAATCAGAAAAATAAATGAACCTACAATCCAACCTAAGACAAGAAAAATTAACATAACTGAAATCTAAAAATGAGAGTAGTAGAACTAAAAGGAAAATTGCAAAAGGACAGCAATATAGAACGTTGCAACTACCCACAAAAACCCAGAAAGTTGACCGCTTTTTCTTCTTCTTTTTTCTCTTTTTCTTTTACATTACTGGAGCCCAAAAACTCTTATTCTGGAAATTTATCAAAGATGCCATGATCAATCAACGTACTTGAATGACCAATGTAACCATGCAGCTAAGTGATTGATGATACAGGAAAGATCAACATAGTCAACCCTCCAGTGCAACCAATCATGAAGTCTCCTAAGACACAAAGATGCATTCATATGCTTGCTTCTTAAGAAATCAATTAGGTATGTCGGTTGAAACTTGGAACATGGTACCTTACAAGTGATCAATAAAAAAGTAGAAGAGACAAAACTCTTCAAATCTACCTCCAGAAACATCTCCATCATCCTCAGCTCAACCGGATCATGCATAATCCTGATATCCAAGCAATGATCAATCAAAGGATCTCCTTGAAAAACAAAACTTAAATGCGGGATCATGGGCAAATGGTAAGGAAGATGATCCTCTAGTTGAATCAAAAGTTGTTCCCCCTACTGCAATGGTATCTAAGGAAATTGTTCTTGGATCATTGTGGGGATATGCAAGGATAAAATCTCTTACTAATTCAATTCTGCATGGCTGATTTGTTGCTCTTCCTTTTGAATTCTATTATCATTAATGGAAGAAATCAACAAACCCACTTGTCAATTCGACTCTACATCTTCATCTTCATGGAACTCTGCATATGTCCCAAGTGGTGCAATTACTAGTTCATGATCATCCAAGCAAGAGCCATCATCATCCCCTTCATCATTGACAACTTCATCACATGCAAGGTTTCCACTAATATATTCTTTTTCAGCAGCAAGGAATCCCTGCACTCTTAGGGAAACAAAGAAAGATTTCCCTAAATTTCTTGGGTTTTCACTCCAAAAGAGGGAATGAAACTCTGAATAAAAAAAAGGCATAATCCACCAAAATGTTTCTTGGTCGGAATGAGGGGTGGATCTTATGCAATGCATTGACAAATCCGCCATGAAATTCAAGAACAGTTTCATCTTCTCCACCCTTAATGTGATAAAACTCATAAACCAGGGAAAAATTACCCTGCACCCGTATTCAACATACATGATCAATCATGATCTTTTTGCAATGGACTCGCCAAGGAACGTTGTTAGGTAGTGATCCACCCTAGTGTTCCAGAATAGATGTTCAGGTACCTAAGGCCTAGAACAATGCCTTGTGTATGATCAAATCTTGGATATTTTCACTTGTTAAACAATATAACCCAATCCTACACTAATGAAGTCGCATGAGCCAAAATAAAATAAACCAATAAATTAAAACTTGCCACTATCATTGTAGTATTCGAGGATAAACAATGTCCCTGGAAATGGTGCCAATTTGTTATCTCTCAGATCTACTCTATGCAAACCTAAGAAATAACTATGAGTAACTAGCCCAAGGTCACTGCTAATTACTCCTTCGTTCAGATGGGCGTTTCTCTAGTTACAAGGGGGCGTCCCTAGTGTTCATGCACTATCAATCACTTAGAAAATCTATGTGGTTAGTACTAATGATCAATACAAAAAATAGTTGTCCTTGATATGCATGCAAGCAACCAAGGACACAAGAAAGCTTTAAAATTAAATAGTATGAGAGATTCCACTTCACAATAGCTAAACTATGAAAGATGAAAAAAAATGGACGTGTGCTTTAAGTGAATAAATCAAAGTAAAGGCATTTAGGCCGCCCACACCACTGCAATAAAACAAGGCTATTCAACCACCGAATTCGAAGAGATATAAAGAAATTGCATAGTGAAACTCTATTATTGTATTAGTCAAAATATTGTTCGCGTCATGTTGTGAAAATACAAGACTGGCTGCATAGTAACCATTGCATAGAGTGTAGGCAGCAATAAAAGAAATAAAAGATGGAAGAAGAAGAAGAAGACTGGTTGTTTCTCTATGGAATAAATCTCCCTAGTTTTGTCCTCTTTACTCTGTATTAATAGGTCTCAAAAACTCTAAACTAGGATGGCCTAGCCATGCAAGCATTCCAATTGATGAGTGTCTGGCATGCATGAACCCAATTCTGCGGGTTGTAGACCCAAATTAGAAAGTCGAACTCTCACATGCAAGAGTATCAACTAAAAATAACCCAATGAAGTTTGAGTTTCAATTGGCCAAAAAAAAAAGAACCAAGGTGAATTAGGTTTTTGTCTCTGATAAAGTTAGCATCATCATACATGCCACCCAAGAATAACACATTAGACTAGGGTTTTAAAGATAACTCACATGCAAACTAGATGAAGAGATCGCATTGGTCAAAGACAGCAAAAGTACCAAGGTTTTCGTTGACATATAAACATATAAAGGTTTGCAGGCATGGTTTGCTAGATCTAGGCTGAAATCTATCATTTTTAAAGGTAGATCTAGACAAAGTTTGAAGCATTTCACTTGGTCTTTTTCATCTAACTTTTAGATCAAGATTTTTGCTTAGCTCAAATTGTTTATCAAGCTGTTTAGAGATTGTATGTTTTATGTCCTAAAACAGCAAACAAAAGTCTTTAAAAAGAGCCTAGTTTAGGATTGTTTAAAGCCTCAAAAGCCTTAAACAATTTGACTTTTTGCCTTAGAAAAATTCCTAAAATTTTGGTAAATTTTTTTAGTTGTTTAGAACTTTTTTCTATCATTTCTAACTTCATCTGTTTGTTGTTTTGTTGCAGCAAGTACAGATCCAAGAGGAGATTCCACTCGTTTTGGGTGAAATTCAAGACTTTCAGAGACCCTGGGGGATTGTGACTTCGCCAAAACGAAGTGTCTCTTTTATTCTTTTCCTCTTGTACTCCTCTTAATGATCCATTAATAAGGATCCCTCTTCTTCTAAGAGAGCTAAAAGCTCAAAGAGAACACTAAGTTCTCCATTGTAATAAGTAATAAAAGTAGGCCCTTTGTGCCCAGTTTCTTCATCCCCTTAAGGGGATTGGTGTTGTGGTTTGTATTTTTTCTCTTTGAGTTGTGCATGCTTAAGATCTAACAATCAAATACACAAGTCAAATATACCAAACACACTACAACACTCTAACTTCATGCATGTTAAACTAATTCTCAGATTCTCATGCAATTTTAGTTTCAAGTAATTTTCCTTCTTCAGTGACTTTTGCAACAACATTTTCAAGCAATATCTTGTTGATCTCTATCTCAAATACAAAGCAGGGTATATAAACTTATGTGTTGCAATTCATTTCTTTTATTTCTTTCAAAGTGTTTGTACAAGTGTCTCAATTACAAAGCAGGGTGTGTGATCTATCTTTTCATTTTCATCAAAGTAATTGAACCTTGCTAGCATAATTAGAACAATCTCTGAGTCGTACTATTTGTCTAAAACCTCTACCCTGGGTGGAGTGTGTCAAATCACCTGGCAACTCGCCTTGTTGGATCTGCGGCACACCCAGTCGGCAAGTTCTAGATTGGTGAATAATACATAAGGGGGCCAAACACTTTCACTAATTAATTACAAAATTAACCTTAATAAAATCTTYGATCTACACTGCCCACGACTCCCTTTAAGGCACTGGTTAAAACATACTTTCAATCTATCTTATGTGAGCAGTGTTACTTATGCATGTTATCTAATCTCTTTATTGCTCTTGATTATTGCAGCAGTTATATCCTTTTGATATATAAATGTTTCATGAGAAAATGTTCTTTATGATGATATATGCTAAGTAGTGTGATTGAATTTTATTTTTCAGCAATAAACTCCTAGGCTAAAGTATTTTTCTTTCTTAGTTTAGAAAAGCCTTAGTTTTCTTTTATAGGGACTGTTATCCACCAGTTTGCACAAGCTGGATGTTCTGAAGAGCCGCCAGAGAATGTGCAAGAAATGCTCATGTATGCAGATTTCAGTGATTCAGCAGGCCTTAAAAGGGCCCCTTTTTTCCGCATTTCCACTATTGTAATAAATGTCCTAAGTATGAGATATTGTAAAAGACTATTGGCCACCCTTGATCTGGTAGTGGGCACATACTCTGGAGTGTTTTTTTTACTTGTTAATTATTTTTTTTGCTTGCCTTAGTGAGCGATTAAATAATTTCTAAGTTTTTTCACTCAGAAAAAAAACTTGCTCCAAAGCCAAAGTATGTGTTGACAAGCAGGTTTCGGCATGGAAAATCCAATGTCTAGTGTCATAATGTATATAAACTCATATTAGAACATAGTCTCTGAGTCATTTGGAAATTGCGGCTAAGTCTGATAGGGTTTTTTAAAGTTTTAGTGAATTAATTAAATTCCCGCAAAATTGGAATTAATTAATTCTTAGTCAATAAAGTAAAAAATATGGCATCAAACATTGTCAGATGCCATATTTACAGTCATTTTCCAGTCCAGAGTATGATGTAAACCCCTATTTCCCATCTTTCGAAACTAAAAAGTGATTATTATCACTAAAAAAGTCAAAATTACTCGAAAAATACGGAAAAGGGGTAATTAATTGAGTCTCCTAAATTTTAGGAAAACTGGGGAACATGTTTTAGACATGTTTTTTGAGTGTCTTTAGTCAACTAAAGGCTTAAGATGAGTTAGTTGATGAGAAGGTCGACTTACTTAGATGACATGGAGTTAGGGAGGAGTCTCCAACTCAACTCCCATCCTAAGTGGCACATTGCCTAAACCCTAGCGCATTACCTAAACCCTGGCGCATCTCTCTCATAGCCCACGTCCCACTTAACTCACACCTCACGCCTACTCTCTTTCAGTTCACTCAATCACCACTCCCACTCACTCCTAGTTCACTCCCCTTCATCTACCTACGCTCCCACTTAACTACACACTACCTACCCTTCACTCCCACGCATCTCCTTCTAATCTAAGTGCGCCACTCCTCCTCTCATGCATCACTCCTCGTCTCACGCATCACTCCTCCTTTACCCACGCATTACCTACACTAAAACCCCTACCCTAGCACATGCATTTGCCTAGGAAGTCTCACCTCCATTTCTATATAAGAGAGGTCGACCTCTCTCATTTGTTAGCGAAGTCTTGAGTGAAGAGTTGTTGTAATACTTTTTTAAGCATTGGAATAAAAAACTTTGGAGCATCATTGTGCTGTCTTGTGCAAATGTGTGGAGGATCTACTCCTACTATGGTTCTTAAAGTATGGTAAATATCTCTTGCTAGCATTGTTATTTATCTTTTGGAATGAGGTATTAGTAAAACTAGGTTGTATTGTTAATCCTTGTTTTGTTACAAATTAATCTTTGAGTGCATGTCATTATTGTTTTAATTACATGTTTTCTTAGGTTATATGTTGGATATTTTAACATTTCGCTTGCAAGGGTTTTGCCAAGTTTACAGGTTCTCTATCTTGGAGGAATAGAGGGTTCTTGCTTGAACCCCTAACGTCTTCAAGTGCAAAGAAAGGAAGGATTCCCCTCTTCAAGCAGCATTCTGACTCCATTGCCCAAATTATGGGTTTAGAATTTCTCTTTCCCTTTTCTCTCTCAAAATTTCAAAAGAAAAGCTTCTTGTCCTTTGGTTTTCTGTTGCATGCAAGGTTTTGATTTGTCTTGAAAGTTGAAATCTGTTTTAGATCAATTGCATGCAGCCCTTAAAGTTAGATCTGAGTTGTATAAAGTAATTCATCTATTTGCCAAAGATCTAGCTTAATTTTGCTTCTAGCTAACCTTCAAATTTCTAGCAAATTTTTTAGGCTTGTGATAGGCAAAAGTTTACTTTGTTTCCTAAAGTACAAATCTGCAAGATAGGTTGTTGTTCTTTGCTGATTTTATATCAGCCAATAAGATCCTAAGGAAGTTAGTTATTTAGCTATCACTCCTTAGTTAATTTTTGTCCTTAGTGTAGTTTAACTTAGAATTTTTGCACATATTTTTAGGGGTTGATCAAAGACACTCTTAAAGTGTTTTTGGTCACCTTTTGCACTTAATACCTTTCTATTTTAGTGCAGATCTGACAGGTACAAGAGGAAATGTTGCTGAACTTTTGAAGTTTAGCACCTTCCAGGACCCTCTCCGTGCTCCCGGGAGCCTTGCATTTGATCTTTTTATCACAAAAGCTTTGTAAAACACTTGATCTCTCCAAATAAAG
>JASDQU010011182.1:120806-137350 GCA_032191745.1 Picea mariana | reverse complement strand
GAAATACCTGGATGGTATCTCCGATAGGCTAGGGTGTGTCTCTCAACACCGAAACCGATCAAGGGTGGTGGTTTCCTCCAGAAATCCACAAAACAACAAGGTCGGCTCTCCTCCTCCTCTGGAAGCTCTCAACATCAAATCATAATCATGCATAATGAGGAATTAGGTCAAATTCTTCCCTTTATACCTTTCCCAATCTAATTCACCATTGACCTCACTTAAGCTAGGTGCTTTTCCTCATAAAGTGATTAATTAATTAATTAAGTCCCCCTTTAACACCTTTTCATTCTAATTCTTCGTTGACTTAGGCTTAAGTGACTTTTCCTAAGTTTTTGGCTTAATTCATTGTTTAGCCATCAATTCACCCTTATTTCTCCATTTTGTTCCCTGTTTGTGCCTGACTATAGTCTATGGGAACACATAGACTACTAAGTCACTCCCTGTTGGCCTACTCTTGGGAACGGGACATCACAACCTTTAGTTGTTTCCCTTGCCCCTAGGGGGGAAACTAGTGTTTTTTGTGTTTTCTTGCTTTTTCGGGGTTGTTTCCCGTTTCGTTGAGTTCTTTTAGTTTCTCATGCATAAACAAGATTAAAACTAACTCACATCACTTAAATCAAAGTCTTAAAAATATTTTGCAAGTTCTAGGTTTGCTTACCTTTAATTTCAATTTTGCAAATATATTGGAATATGCCCCAACTATTCAAATCCGAGTATGCAAGCCCGTTGTCACGCTTTAAGTGCTTCGGTGACCCAAAAAAGATTCGAATAGTGCATGCTAGTATAATTAGGACAATCTCTAAGTTGAGTTATTCATCTAAGACCTCTACCCTGGGTGGAGTGTGTTAAGTCAGGGGGAAACTTTGAGATCTAGGTTCTCTCCTCGTTGGACCTACGCCACACCTGGTCGATAAGTCTATAAGATTGGCGAATAACGAACGAAGGGGCCACATTCACTTTTGCACACAAAGAGTGGGGCCGACTTCAATCCCCACTTCACAGTCTCAAAACCTTTTTAATAGCACCAAATTCCTTAATTAAAACACTCAAAATAAAATTAACGCGACATTTTCATCACATCACACTTTATTGCTTTATGTTTGGCACTGGTCTTTAAAGTTTATCTCTATATTGTTTAGTAAGTGCAAATGCTTGTCTTTATTTGATAATTCATAAAGCTCATGGTTGATGATGCAGCAGTATCCCTTTTGGTTAAATATCTTGTGGTGTTAAATTTATCTTGTGATTAAAAGTTTCATTTAAAAGCAATAAACTCCTAGAATAAAGTTTTCTTTCTTTCCTAGTTTAGAAAGCCTTAGTTTTCTTTTTTATAGGGACTACCCCCCTTGGCTTCGCTAGGAGTTGGCCTAGACGGAGGAGTCAAGGATCAGGTGACAACACCTTGACTCAAGACTTACCCCCAAGGACACACCAAGTGGATTGAAGGTTTCTTCCACGATAACCCAGGTGTGTATTAGGACGGCAACAGGTACGATATCAGAATCAATGTTTTCACATGGCTCCATAGGATGATCATGTAGTTCATTTTCGTCATTTTCGTTTTCTGTGCTTTCTTTGTTAAGTTCTTCAATCTCTTCTTCTTCTATAGTTTCTTCTATGAATTTCTTGAAGGCCATCTTCTCATTGAATGTTACATCTCTGCTAGCATTGATCTTGTGTTGTTTTGGAATATATATTCTATAAGCTTTGGATGAATCACTGTATCCCATGAATATCCCTTTCTTTTCTGAAGGTTCTAGTTTATTCCTCTTGTCCTTGGGAATGCAAGAGTAAACAGGACATCCAAATATTCTTAGATTTTCCACATTAGGTTTCTTACCTGAGAAAGCTTCTTCTGGTCTCATGTCCTTCAATATACGATGAGGACTTTTGTTCTGCACATATATTGTTGTCATTGTTGCTTCTCCCCATAAAAACATGGATAGACCTTGATCATTTAGTAAGGCTTTTACGGTTTCTTCAATGGATCTGTTCTTTCTTTCTGCTACATTTTGTTGAGGATTATGAGGAACAGTCAGCTCCCTCCTAATCCCTGTCGATTTGCAGAATGCAACGAATTCCTTTGATGTGTATTCTCCACCATTATCGGTCCTTAGCGTCTTGATCTTCTTATTAGTGAGGTTTTCTATTTCTGCTTTGAACTCTTGAAACTTGTTAAATACTTCATCTTTTGTCTTTAATAGATATAGCCAAGTCTTTCTTGAATAGTCATCTATGAAGATTACGTAGTAGGAAGATCCTCCTAAAGATTTTACAGGCATCGGACCGCAAACATCTGAGTGTATCAGATCTAGAATCTCCTTAGATATGTTGTTGTTGCTTGGGAATGATTTCTTGATATTCTTCCCAAGAGCACATCCTTTGCAGATTCCTTCATGTGTAGACTACAACTCTAGTATTCCTTCAACCATCCTTTTGAGAAGGGGTAATGCTTGATAGTTAATGTGAGCGTACGTTTTGTGCCAAAGCTCATTGGGGTTGACTTCGTTGTGTACAAGAGCTTCTTCATTTTGTTCTAGTAGTCTATATAGATTTCCTTCACGACTTCCAATAACACTAGCATTCTCTATGCTAGACTCTTTATGCCATGATAACACCTTTCCATCCACGAAAGCTATTATGTTAACCTTGTCTTCTAGGCAAGATATCGATACAAGATTCTTTTCTAAACCAAGTACATATAAAACATTGCTTAAGTGAACATAGTTACCTGTTTTCATTTTGATGGAGGCTTGTCCAAATCCTTCCACAGGGTAAGTGGTTTTGTCTCCAAAGCTCTACCTTGTACGAGGTCTTCTTCTCATTTAGATTTGAGAGTCTGGTTTGATCTCCTGTCATGTGCCTAGAAGCTCCACTATCGATTATCCACATGTCATTTTCAATCGTTCCAGTAAGTGTTGAGTAGTGTAAAAGACTGATCGTTTCACTCGATGTCTTCGGTTGATTGGTAACTAGTCATGCCTTGAT
The DNA here is from genome assembly GCA_032191745.1 of Picea mariana. Classification (NCBI taxonomy): domain Eukaryota; kingdom Viridiplantae; phylum Streptophyta; class Pinopsida; order Pinales; family Pinaceae; genus Picea; species Picea mariana. Next base: position 134,362 of record JASDQU010011182.1, on the reverse strand, counting down.
CCAAAACTTCAACTTCGTTGTTTCTGTCTTCTGAGAGAGCCAAAAGGTGCGTTGAGTTAGGGCGCATCTGAATGTCTTCTTTTTGAGCGAGATGCTCCATCACAAGGTGTCGGATCTGAGATTAGGGTTTCTACGACTTCTTTTGCTAGTAACCCTAGCGGCAATGTCTTTGGAAGTTGCTCTTGCTAGTAATCCTAGCAGCAGTTCCTCAGCGAGCTCAATATCCTAGCGGCTATGTTTCCTTCCAGCGTTTAGACTGAATGAAGGAGGTGTGGGCCCATAACCTGTTAGAATATGAAAGATTGTGGTTGTTTTACCATTGACAATACCCTTGTCACCCAACCATAGGTCGAAGCCACCCTCCAAGCACCTTGACTTTGACAGAGAAAAAAATCATGGTAGCAATCCAATAGCCAAGAGAGACTAATGCACTAAGCAAGAAGTAACCAAGTTGATCAGATAGTCCCACCCAAGAACTAGCGCAGCACCTTCCCCAGGACTTGTGCACAAAACTGCTAGACTAGAGTGCGCAGAAACTGCTCTCTGCAATTCTGAGAAGTATGTCAAATGAGAGACCGGCGCCTTGCAACCGTTCAATCCATTCTTCCTTCGAAAGAGTTGGGTTATAGAGGCAAAGCCTAAACCCATTAATAACTACATCCTTTCTCTCATCACCAAATGCCTTGAGTTTTACAGTGCCATTGTCAAAGACCTCAAGTATCTCATAAGGACCGAGCCATCTCGTCTTAAATTTTCCAGAAAAGTATCCAAACTTGGAGTCATACACTAAGGCCCACTTACCTGGCGAAAAGGTTGTCTTCCTGATGGTTCTATCATGCCCATAGTGATTCTAGCAGACTTACTAGGGCCGACTTCTCCTTCTGGGTACTAATTAATTCATATTAATTATATTTCTACAGCCGACATCTTGTCCAGGGTTTCGTTTATTTCTTTTCTTCCTTCCGGAACATTCTAATTTCGTCATAGGTCACAATAGAGGTTCATACCTCCCGAAGCTACCATAATATCAACACTAAGCATACATGAAAAATGGACACAAGTATTTTTGGTCAACACAACCCTGGATAAAACCCCCCTGAGAAAACCAATTTAGAATGAAAGTATATATAAGTGATGTCTAAAACATGATATACAACTAGGAATACAATACAATAGAACCTGTACAAGTAGCAAGCTCCTCTCGAGCTTTGCTAGAAGGTTCCAAGAAGAATGTGCCCAAACTAGTGCGCCCTTCCTTCCTTGATGCCAATCTCACCGAAACAATGCGCCCTTGATCCTCCTTCCACTGATGAAGAATCCCTTGCTCACAAACAAGTTGTTGTGTGCTACCTCTCCACTAAAACTGATAGATCTGAGATCGTCCAAGCATAGCTAGTGCCTGCTAAGTAGGCGCCCTCCTCAAGTGTGCCCTCCTCAAAGTTGTAACACACAACACAAATAATAGAGGGTCTAAGCCTCCATGAGCCCTCCATGAAAGGAGGCACCCAAGCTTCCCTCATCGATAGCCTCCATATTCGTCCCTTTGCTCCTCTCCCAACTCTTTTGGTGAACAAATGAAGGAATGAGCCTCTCTTGGCCCTTTGCACCCCTCCTGAACCATCATAAGGAAACCTAAAAGATGAATGGCTAGGATCACTCCAAGCCATCTCTAATCAAAGGTTGAGATATCTCCAAAAAAATCTCACGTCAAAACCCACTTTGGGTTAAGTTCCTGAAGTTCACTTTATGTCCCTTCATTCACCCACTTAGTGAATAAATAGTCACTTTAGGTTAAAAGTGACAAATTTCACTTTTGACTTAAATCTCCCAAGTCAAAGTGAAATTAGACATAAAGTACAAGGCACAATGGTACAAACATTTCCCTCTTGTGGTTAGAGGCCCAAAACCACAAGGGGAACACTTTCCAAGGTACCCAAATCTCAACAGTGCATACTATAGAGTGTTTTTTTCACTTGTTAATTATATCTTGTTTTTTAGCGATTTATAATTTCTAAGTTTTTTCACTCACCTCCTCCAAAGTTGGAGTGTGTACTAATGGTTAGGCCTTAGTGTGTTTTTCTGAGTCTAGTGTCTAATGTATATTACCATGCTAGTCATTTGTCTACAGTCTTATGGAGATGCATTAGGTCCCTCTAGGATGTTTTTTAATTATTTTAATAAGTCATAAAATTTCCCGTAAAACGAGATTTATACATTGTAAATTATGTAAATATTGAATAAGTGGTACTCGGAGGCATTATATGCCTTGGGGTGTATCATTTTCTAACCCAGAATACCCCTTGTACTCTTGTACCCCCTTTTCGAAAGAAATTATTTACTTTTTCTCATTAAAAAGTCAATTTTACTCGAAAAAGGGTGAATAAAAGACAAATAAATCAGATCCCTATTTTTTAGGAAACATGTCACAGACATGTTTTGAGTTAACTCACCCTCTCTCTTTGTTCATTGAGTGATAGTGGCACTTGATGGTGAGTTAGGGAGATTTCACTGACGAGTTAATGGAGTTAAGTGATGAGTTGACTCTAGATGGTGGTGATCCCAAGAGGGAGTGTGCCCTCTCTCTTGAGAGGTGGCACACTCTCCTTAAGGGTGCCAATCCCAAGGCGAGGCACACCCACTCTTGAGATATGTGGCATCCTCCCACTCTCTTGAACTCGCCTTGTGTCCCATTCTCTCCCCACTTGGCTTGAGTATGGTGCACTTCCTCTCACATGTGGTGCATTTCCCTTGAATATAACTCACCCTCTCCCTTCGGATTAATGCCCTCTCTTTGTATATAAGCATGGTGACCCCTCCTCATTTGGTTAATGGGAGTTTGGGTATAGCTTGGCATTGTACTTGTAATTTTGATAGCATTTTGGAATAAAGAAAACTTCGGAGGTCATATGGTGGATGGCATTACTTGTGTGGATGCTTGATGTTCATGTTTAAATTTATGTGGTAACTGTAGCTTAGTTGTTTGCATTTTAATTTCTTAAGTTGGCCTTTGAATGGGTGTTGTCACCCGGTAGGAAAAGATCTTCTAAACTAGTGTGTTTCTTGAATCTTTTTGTCTTTTTACATTTGCGATTAAAGATTTGCAAGTAAATTTCAGTTAATTAACATGCTATCTAGATTTCATGTGTAGGGAGCACCAATATTTAACGGATTGTTTGCAAGTCTATTAAGTTTTACAAGTCCTCATTTTTGGAGAAATGGTTGGTTTCAATTCAATCTTCCACAAGCTTCAAGCCTATTCAGAACAAAGTCCCTCAGCTCTTCACCGGAAGACTTCATGCCCCAAAGATTCCGCATTACCAAGCTTCTCTCTCTCTCTCTTTCTCAAAAAATCTAAAATTTTTCTTGGTTACCCTTTTATGCATGCAAGTAAATCTCTGTTTTAAAGTTATATATCAAAAAGTAGATTTCACTTTTGCATGCATGCATGCTAGATCTAGTTTACATTTAAAGTTTCATCATTCTAAGTAGATCTAGCGGAAAAAATCTTCTTTTAGCAATAGTTTTATAGTAAAATTCTAAGGCTAAAAGGTAGAGTTAATTTTAAAAGCTTTCATTTTATATTTGGCAATCTTAGTACCATTTTGTTTGTTGTCCCGAACAGCAAACAAAATTCACTAAGAAAGCTCGTTTTCTTGCATGCTTTCTTGGTCTTTTGTTAACTTAGTTCATAAATTTAACTTGGTAATTTTTTGTGTAAAATCTAACATCCTTTTGCAGGCTGTCCCAAAGCACTTTGGAACACATTCCTCCACTTTAGCTTGCTGTATTTTGCAAGTTAACGAACACCCAAGGGGAAACTCTACCCAATTTTCGAGGATCTGGAGCATCCAAGACCACCCAAGGCACCTAACCTTCTTCCAAATCTAATTTTTCCATAAAAGTTTGTAAGTTTGTTGGCCTTGAACTATAAAGGGCCATCAAACCTTCTTCCAAAAAGATTGTGACTCGAAATAAGTGGTGTGATCACCCACTAGACCTCTCATCCCGCCAACTGGGGGGGGATTGTCTACTTTTTGCAGTGTGTCTTTCTTCATGTACTTATTTTCAATTCAGCAAATCAAAATAAACCCAAGCACAACAAAAAAGTTAGTTTAGTTTCAATTTCTTAGATTAGTTAGTTTAGTTTCAATTTCCACCCAAGTTTCTAGGATTAAACCTTTTTCAGAAGCCCCCAGAGTTGTCGGGAACCTCTTAGATCATTTTTTGACTTTAAAAAACATTGTAAGCCTTGGTCTTGCACTTTAAAAGATCAAGAACATCCAAAAATAAAGTAGTGTAGAAGTTGAATAAGTTTGTGAGCCACAAAGCTTGTGTTTTCTTTGTTTCCCCCACCCTAAGGGGAAACATGTGTTGGTGTCTTCATTTGGCTTCGGGGTTGTTTCTCGTTTTGTTCACTTAGCATTTTCAGTTATACTTGCATAAAAAGATAAAAAGAACTCACATCATTAAATTTAAACTCTAAAAAATCAACCACAACAATCTTAGAATAGTTCCATTTTGTAGAATACTAATTGCTAGACTAGTTCCTTTTTGCAATTATTTGAATAAACCTTAGTTACTCAACCGTGTATGCAAGCCCGTTGCTACTTTTGAGTGGTATTCGGTGACCCGAAAACAGGCCTAAGTAACACATGCTAGTTTTAATTAGGGAAATCTGCCTTATTGTGCTATACGTCTAAGGCCTCTGCATCTGGGTGGAGTGTGTTAAGTCAGGGAGGATACTCATTAATCAGATATGTTCTCTCCTTTGTTGGACCTATGGCACACCCAGTCGGCATGTCTATAAGATTGTTTAATAGCGAGTAAGGTAGGCCAAATACACTTTGCAGACAAAGAGTGGGGACCCCGACTTTAATCCCCACTTCACGGTTTCAAGACTTACTTAATATTCCCAAATCCCATAATAAAATACTCTAGAAGACTTACATAACCCTAGAAGACAAGTCGGCTAAAGAAAATAATTAATATTGAGTCTTTAGCCTCCAAAAAGAGAAGTCGTCCAAGACAGCTAAGAAAGAGTAGTATAAATACAAGATGCCAGAGCTCATTTGTACACACACAGCTCGCAACTGGAGAAATTTAGTAAGTGCGCAAGTCTGGAGAGTAACTGCAACTACAGCTACTGCAACTAGTATTTTCGGTTTTAGGCTTGGACTTTCTCTTGGTTATGGTTTGGACTTTCTGATTGGTACGCTAGCTCTGGAGAGTGGTATGCTACCTTGATTGGATTTTGGACCTAAGGTTTGCTTCCGGAATTATTCTCTCTGTCCAGGTTAAGGTGCTCAAGGGTGGCTTCGGCCTATGGTTGGGTGACAATATTGCTATATTGTCCATGGTTAAACGAGCACACCTATTATTTTCTAGCAGGTTATGGGCCCACACTATCTTCGGGTAGTCTAACCACTGGAAGATAGATTGGGAAGATTTGCTCAGTTACAGTTGCAGTTGCAGTCAAAGTTTTGTTGCCGCAACGAAACCCTAACGCTCGTATTGAGGCACCTTAAGTGAAGGGATTGATCTAAATTCTGGATAGCCTAGTGTGCCCTAACATAGTGCACCTCCTAGTATTCTCAGCAAGCTAAGACGTCAAGTTTGAGTTTTTGGTCAAAGTCAAAGGTTGACCAAGTCAAAGCAGTCATGACTTACTCTATGAAGTCAGAAAACAAGTTAGAAGGGGCTTCTAACTTCAAAGCATGGAAGACAAGGATTGACCTCATCCTTGCCAAGAATAAAGTGTCGGATATCGTGAAAGGAACGATGTGGAACCACAATTTGAAGAAGGAAAAGAGAAGGAACCTCAGAACGTTGCAGTTATGGAGAAGTTCAAGGACAATGACATCAATGCCATGGGTATCATAGTGGACTCTGTAAAAGACCACTTGATACCCTACATCTCTCATCTTGACTCATCTAAGAAGATGTATGATGCCTTAACTAATCTCTTCTCAGTCAAAAACATTGGACAAGTAATGAGTTTGAAGAATAAGCTTAGTGACATGAAAATGAATGATGATGAAAGCATAACATCATACTTCGTGATAATCCCTCGGTTAAGAGATAAATTACAAGCTATTGAAGAAATCGTTTCAAGGAACTGGTAAATATAGTACTCAACGGCCTTCCCAAGACATGGCATGCATTTGCCGCAAGCATGAACACAAGAAAGGAATATCTCACATTTGAAGAACTTTGGACTTGTTGTGCACAAGAAGAATCGGGGATTAGCACAAAAGAGAAATCTTCAAAGAAATGCGATGATCAAGACTTCACAGCAAAAATTCAAGAATTTCAGGAATAAGAGGAAGTTTGGCCTAAGGAAGGAAATAGACGAAGCATCAATTGCCGAAGAAAGGGAACCCTCAAAGAAGGCGAAGCATGATAAAACAAACTTCTTCTTCTAAGACAAAATAACAATATTCTTCATAGTTCTTGTACATACCATGTTTACATAGTTTATGTGCATATCTTGCATATCTATTTCTTAGAAGATAAGATGTTCAAGTGAAACAATACCTATGGAAGAATAACAAGATAAGGATTGCTATCACGATGACTACAAGTCAAGCAATACACATGAAAAGATGAAGTACAATGACAATCCTTGGTAGCAATTATTGTGGAAGCTATTACATATGTAACAAATGCAAGATAAGTTGAAATCATAATCAAACTGGAAGAAACCAGAAGAAGTCAAAACAGAAAGAAGTCGGCAATCAAGAGGAAATTAGAAAAAGACTTGTGACACTTTGCAGAAGCCAATAAGGATGCAGACGGAAGTGTGGACTCTCCTAGATGCAGGGAGTTGATTACAGAATTCCAAAAGAAGAGCATGCATTCATGCATGAAGAAAGGATTAGGAGGGAGCTAGTCCTAAATGATATGATCCATTGAGGATTATGAAGTATATGTCCATGTTCCAATTGACAGTAGCAGCCATGATAAGTAGCACGTGTTCAGTTTGACTCTAGAAGAAGTCTTCTTCGAAAAGAAGCCTTAAAGTATCCTTGGTTGTCCATCTACATCCATGATCCTATGATGAATGGAGGAAGTTGGAATCTTCAGGGCATATAGAAGACCCCATAGCTAAAGAGAGACATGAGGAAGAACATGAAGATTCCAAGAAAGAAAGAAAAACAAGGACAACCAGTTATTGTACCAAGAATCACAAGACTACCAGCGTGGTTTGAACCCACTAAGAAACAATCGAGCAGAAGAAATGGAAGTTATGATAAAGAATAGTGTATGTAAGAAAATGTGAAAAAGACTTATGAATGGAAGCACTGCAAGATTCGGAGATTCTTCCAGAAGGAGGGAGAAGACTATGACAACAACTTGTTCTAGCAAACCAGATATACCTCTTGTAATATCCATGGATTGGAATTTACATGTAAAAGATTGTTCTCCCCAATAAAGCAAGTGAGAAAGAAGCTTATACCAGAAAGAGACTCATGTATGTAGATATAAGAAGACCTTGTATGGATTCAAACAACCTGATGCAGAGTATCTCATATACAGCAGAAGCGTGGTGAAAACTTTCTATGACAAAGATAGTGTATCAGAATAGTTACTCAGAAGTCTGGGATGATGGATTGTTAATCCATGGCAAACTCTCATGATGACAAAAGAAGTGCTACTTGGATATGTTTCAATTTGAGCCTTGCCACGATGTTATGAGCTAGCAGGAAATAGTGTTGAATTCGACCATGATATATTGTAATGATCATAGCTATATGAAGCCTTCAGAGAAAACCAGTGTTCCATGACAAACCGAAGTACATTGAGATCAAACATTATATTCTTCGTGATGAAGTCCAGAAAAGAGAAGTGGTTCTCCAATATATCTCCACAGATAAGCAAATAGCAGATATTTTGGTAAAAGCCTCTGCCCAAGATGAAAAGTTTGCATACTCAAGAAACAAGCTGGGGCTCGTGGAGACGAATTTCTTATTGAAAAAGGAAGAGATTACTCCTAGGTTGGGAGGGAGCACTTATATGTTATTGATTTATGTACAGTCATTTTTCAGTTTGAAAAATGGTCCAGGATGACCAGTTCCTTTCCAGTTCGGAAAGTGGTTTGAGATTTCTGACGGACATACATTTTCCAGTTCGGAAAATGGTCCAGATCGGACAGTCATTTTCGTAATGAAAATGGTCCCATAGATTGTTGATGTACCATAGACAACGATTCTCCTTGTGGCCAGTGTGGGGGAATGGTCTAGGACGGTCATTCTTCTTGGCAGTCACTCTGAGTAGTGGTCAAGAAGAATGGTCCACCTCGTCAGGCGACCATTCTTTTGAAGTTCACAGTTGTAAGCAGTTTCAAAGAGTGGTTCGTTTTGGAGGTTGGTGCAGGACAGTCGTTTCCATTAGGAAATGGCTTGGGCAATCATTCCCTAGGGCAGACTCATTCTCTCCACGTTGCACTATGATTAGTGCCGAAGGAATGGCCCAGTTACATGAATGGTCCAGGCTCAGCAATCAGGGACATGCATTCCCTAGGGCAGACTCATTCTCTCCAGGTTGCACTATGATTAGTGCCGGAGGAATGGCCCAGTTAGGTGAATGGTCCAGGCTCAGAAATCAGAGACAGTTATTCTTCTGTGCTTGAGAAGAATAGTCCAGATAGCCCATGGCTGATGTTTTACTTTCTGAGGGCAGATGCTCTTCGAGATCTCATAGATGTGAGTGGAAGAATGGCCCAGATGACTCAGTTTAAATCATGATATTATTTTATGCAGGTTGACATTAGATGATATGATTGTTGTGGAGACTGTATGTCTCTACAAAGTAGATGTATGCTACTGTGGTGGATGTGTTTCACTAGTTGTAACTATGTGTCACTGGTTAAATAGTCATGTGCTACTTGGTATGGTTGTGTACCACTGGACAGTAGTTGTGTACTACTATGGATAGACACAATTGTGTTCTATTGAATGGCAATTGTGTTCTACTATGGATAGACACAGTTGCCAAAGAAAAAGAACCTACAAAGAAGACTAAGCAGGATGAAAGAGACTTCTTCTTCTAAAGGTAACAATACTCTTCTTATTTCTTGTACATATCTTGTTTGCACCGTCTCTGTACATATCTTGTATATCAATCTCCTGGAAGATAATATATTCCAAGAAGAACTATACCTATGGAAGAACAACAAGATAAGGATCGATATCATTAGATAATACACATGAAAGGATGAAATACGTTGAATCAATCATGAAGAGACTTAGAAGAAGCAAAGACAGAAAGAAGTCAGAGAAAGACTTATAACATTTTGTAGAAGACAACAAGACGGAACCGTGGACTCTGTTAGACAGAGAGAGCCAATTATATATTGCAGAAGACAATAAAGATGCAGACGGAAGCATGGAATCTGTTAGACGGAGGGAGCCGATTATATGCACTCATACATGAAGCAAGGATTAGGAGGGAGTTAATCCTATGATTCATTAAAATGATGAAGTATGGTAGCAGCCATGAAAGACAGTACATGTTCAGTTCAATCGCAGAAGAAGTCTTCTTCGAAGAGAAGCCTTAAAAGATCCCTAGTTGTCCATCCACATCCGTGATCCTATGATGAAAGAAAGAAATCGAATCTTTAGGGCATGGAATCTATAAGAAACTCCATGGACCCAAGAGCTAAAGAAAAACATCAGGAAGAACATGAAGATTCCANAAACAACCAATCATTATATTAAGAATCACAATATTACCAGCCTGATATGAACTCGATAAAAGCAATCAAGCAGAGGAACTGAAAGTCGTGATATGAAAGACTTATGAATGAAAGCATTGCGAGATCTAGAACTAGAGGTTCTCCCAGATGGAGGGAGAAGACTATGATGATTACTTGTTCCAGTACACCAAACATATCTCTACATGAGTCATTATATCATCCGCAACATCCATGAGTTGGAATTCTACATCAAATGAATGCAAAGAATGTTCTCCAGAGAAATTAAATAATGAGCGTATGAAGAGCAACCTCAAGACTTTGAGGCATACCAGAAAGAGACCCTTGCATGCAGATAGAAGAAGACAACTTGGTAGAGAACCTCCAGTGCACAGCAGAAGCGTGGTGAAGATTTTCTATAACAAAGATATTGTATCAAGATGATTACTCAGTAGATCAGATCTCATGATGACAGAAGAAGTGCCACATGGATATGTTCCAGTGTTCCAACAATGATATACTTTATTGATCCAAGCTACATGAAGCCTTCAGAGAAAACCAGTGCTCCAGAACGAAGTACATTTGAAATCAAGCATTACATTATTCGTGATGAAGTTCAGAAAGGAGAAAGACGTTCTCCAATACATATCTCCACGGATGAGCAAATAAGCAGACATCTTGGTAAAGCTTATGTCCAAGATGAAAGAGTTTTCGTACTCAAGCTAGAGCTCGTGGAGACGACTTCCTTATTGAAAAAGGAAGAGATGACTCCCAGGTTGGGAGGGAGCACTGATATATATATTGATTTATGAACAGTCATTTTTCAGTTCGAAAAATGGTCCAAAATGAGCAGTTTCCTTTCCAGTTCGGAAAGTGGATTGAGATTTCTGACAGACAGTGATTTCCCATTGTGGTTAACATGCGAAATGGTCCAGATTGTTGATGTATCATAGACATCGACTTCCCATTGTGGTTAACATGGGGAGTGGTCTACGGCAGTCTCTCTTCTTGAGGGTTACTCAAGAAGATTGGCCCGCTTTGCCGGACAGTGATTTCTCATTGTGGTTAACATGAGGAATGGTCTATTTTAAAGGTTGATACAGGACAGTCTTTTCCTCTTGTGGTTAACAAGGGAAATGGTCCGGACAATCTTTCCTTAGGGTTTATACATTCTCTCCAGGGTGCACTTTGATTAGTGTAGGAGGAATGGCCCAGGGTGGGGAATGGTACACGCTCAGCAATCAGGGACAGGCATTCCTTAGGGTTTATACATTCTCTCCAGGGTGCGTACTTTGATTAGTGTAGGAAGAATGGCCCAGGGTGGGGAATGGTCCAGGTTCAAAAGACAGGACAGTTATTCTTCCTTACTTGAGAAGAATAGTCCAGACAGCTCATCATTGATGTTTTTACCTTTTGAGGGCAGATATTCTTTCAGATCTCACAGATGTGAGTGAAAGATTGGCCTAGATGATTCAGTTTATATCATAAAATTGTTTTTGTGCAGGTTGATATCAGATGATTGTTATGAAGACTGCATGACAGTAGATGCATACTACTGTGGAGGATGTGTTCCACTGTTCGTGACTATACGTTACTGATCAAGTACTTGTTTGCTACTTGGTGTGGTAGTGTACCACTGGATTGTAGTTATGTACTACTATGGATAGACACAATTGTGTTCTATTTTGTTCTGATTACCTTGAAGACTATCAGTAGTTTGGTAAATGATTATCAAGCCAGATGAATGATGAACAGAGATTTTTCAAATTATTTACTCTTCTAGATTAGAAGAATGGCTCTTGTATCACTCTGTGGAGTGAGCATCATGTTTGATTACTCAGATAGAGTATGGTTTCGAGAGATGATGCAGTTGATGACACTGATGATGATGATGGTGCTCATGATCTAGTCATGATCTAGTCTATATAACTATGTTGATGCTACCAGGTGAATGGTATGTTTTTGTTCTCAAGACCATTACCTATAATACCTCCCTAGCTAGGAGGGAGTGTTGATATTATGGTAGCTGCGGGAGGTATTTACCTCCACGTGTAAACCTGACGAGGATAGAATACTCCGAGAAGCAAGAAGAAACCCTAATGAGTTGGCTAATAACCCTAGATGACTTGTTGGCTCAAGAAGATAATTTATATTAGGTTATTAGCTTCCAAAAGAAGAAGTCGGCCAGAAATAATAATATATACTGAACAGACAGATACCCAGAATGAGAAGTCGGCCCAGGCAGTTAGCCAAAATTAGTATAAATACAGGAGGCCAGTTCTCATTCTGGCAGGCAGTCTCAGAATTGCAGAGCAGCACTTGTGCGCAATGCAGTTGCCCAATTTCTACGCAGGTTTTGAGGAGAGTTGTCGTTGCAGCTGTTGCAGCTAGCAGTTACGCTTGGATTATCTCTTGGTTAGGGTTTGGACTATCTGATCAGCTCTTGTTGATGCGTTATCCTTGGGGAAAGGTGCGCTACCCTTTGTTTGGCTATCTAGCCTAGGGTTTGCTTCCGGAATGATTCTCTGTCAAGGTTAAGTTGCTCGGAGGGTGGCTTCGACCTATGGTTGGGTGACAAGGGTATTGTCAATGGTAAAACGATCACACATCTTTCATATTCTAACATATTCTTCTTGGACATATGTCTGGATTAGAAGAATAGTTCTTGTATCACTATGTGGAGTGAGTGACTTATTCAGCATCATGCTTGATTACTCAGATTAAGTATGGCTTCGAGAGATGATGCAGTTGATGCTATCAAATGATACTGATAGTGATGATGGTGCTCGTGATTTAATCATGAGATAGCCTGTGTGGCTATGATGATGCTACCAGTTGAACGATATGTTTGTGCTCAAGACCATTGTTTTCAATACCTCCCTAGCTAGGAGGGAGTGTTGATATTATGGTAACTGCAGGAGGTATTAACCTCCACGTGTAACCCTAACAAGAATAGAATATTCCGGAAAGCAATAAGAAACCCTAAAGCCTTGGACATAACCCTAGAAGACAAGTCGACTAAAGAAAATAATTAGCATTGAGTCTTTACCCTCTAGAAAGAGAAGTCGACCCAGACAACTAAGAAAGAGCAGTATAAATACAGGATGCCAGAGCGCATTTGTACACACACATCTCACAACTGCAAAAATTTAATAAGTGCGCAAGTTTGGAGAGTAGTTGTAGTTGCAGCTACTGCAACTAGTATTTTCGGTTTTAGGCTTGGACTTTCTCTTGGTTATGGTTTGGACATTTTGATTGGTACGCTAGCTCTGGAGAGTAGTACGCTACCTTGATTGGCTTTTGGACCTAGGGTTTGCTTCCAGAATTATTCTCTCTGTCAAGGTTAAGGTGCTTGGGGGTGGCTTCGGCCTATGGTTGGGTGATAAATATTACTATATTGGCTATGGTTAAACGAGCACACCTATTATTTTCTAACAAAGAGTGGGGACCCCAACTTTAATCCCCACTTCACGGTTTCAAGACTTACTTAATATTCCCAAATCCCATAATAAAATACTCAAGATAAAATAAACGCGGCATTATTCAATACATCACGTTTACTTTTCCCGCATTGGTCTTTACTTTCATCTATCTGATTGGATTATTTTACTTCAAAAGCATTTACTATTCAAATCATCTATATTTGCAGTATGTTATAAATGTGAATGACTCGTTGCATGTATTGACAGGGTGTATCCTTTAATTATATGAGAGTCAAATGTTGTTGTTATAAATCTTGTTTCATCATATTAACTCCTAGAAGTTGCTTTTATCATTCTTAGATTAAAATCGTTAGATTATTTTCTTAGGGACTACCCCCCTTGGTTTTGCTAGGAGTTGACCTAGACGGAGAAGTTGAGAGTAG
>JASDQU010011182.1:92238-105811 GCA_032191745.1 Picea mariana | reverse complement strand
ATTCAATTTATTCCTGAAAACCCACTTTGTGCCAATCACATTCTTATTTTTTGGTCTTGGAACCAATTCCCAAGTTCATTTTTTTTCTATTTGATCCAATTCTTCATCCATGGCCTTATTCCAAAATTCATCCTTGTTGGCTTCTTCAAAATAGTTTGGTTCAATTGTAGATAAGAGTTCTAGGTGTCTTTGTTCTGGTGAATAGATTTTTCTTCTAGTCTCAACTCCCACATCTTTGTTTCCAATAATCTTATTTGAAGGGTGATTCTTCTGTACTCATTTGCTAGGTGTCTTTGGAGATACTTGTTGAAATTTCTCTTCTTCTTCTGTCAGATTCTGTTCATCTTCATATTCCTTGTCTACTTATTTTTCATTTTCTTCTTCAAAAAGTTGTTCCATTGATTTGTTTTCTTCTTCCTTTGATTCTGGTCTGCTTGTTTCATCAATTGTTATGTTGATGCTTTCCACAACTTTGTTTAATCTTAGATTGTAACACTTGTATGATTTCCTTGTACTTGATTAACTAACAAGTATTCCTTTGTCCACACGAGAGTCAAACTTTCCCATTCTTCCATCTTCTTTTTTGATGTAGCATTTGCTTCCAAAAACTCTGAAGTGCTTCACATTTGTTGGTCTTCCTTTCCATAGCTCATAGGGAGTTTTATCAGTGTTGTTTCTGAGCATTACTCTGTTTTGAATGTGAACTGTTGTAAGCACTGCCTGTGTTCAAAAAATATCTGTCAACTTTGAATCCATTATCATTGTTCGAGCTATTTCTTGTACTGTCCTGTTATTTCTTTCAACAACTCCATTCTGTCTTCTCAAACTCTGCAAGCTGCTCGAAGGATAGTTCTTTGGTCTGTCATAGCTATCGCATAAACTCCCCCTGTCTAATATTCATATTACTTTGGATTATTTAAGTCAGATGGCTCAGAACAATTCCTGCTCTTATGTGTATTCATAATCATCTNCTTGAACCTGTTCCTTATTTACCTGTCCTTCCTTTCTTTCAGTTATTTTCCAAACCTTTTTGTATCTGACATCTTTCCTTTTCTCTGTAGAATTTTCTTCATCTCGTTTTATTGTCAATCTTGCGATCTTTGGTACCTAGTCTTTGTTCACCTGTTCTTCATGTTTTCTTATCCATACTTTCTTATATCTGATATCAATATTCTCTTTCATGGAAGTATCGATCATGCTTCTACAATCACTGGCTATGTGTCCATAGTTATGACATTTGTAACACTTAATGTTACGTGTGACCACATAGGCACGGTCTGCTTGAACATTTCTTTTATAATCCTTGCAATCTGCAACCTTATGTCCAAAGTTAGTATAATAAAAGCAATGACCATAAAATAAATTTTCATACCTGGGAGTGAATGATCTTCTTTGTGGCGTAGTCCTTCTGAATTTTTTCTTTGATTGATCATGATCATGATTAAAGCTTCTTTGTGGCTTGAACATGGATGGTATTCTTGAAGATGTATCTTCAATAGTTTTCTTAGATTCTGGTTGACCATGATTCCTTCCTTTGAGTACTTCTGCATAACTTTTTCCATTTTCTTCATTCTTCTTTTCTAGCAACGTAGAGTGCTTCTCTTCATTCTCTACAACTAATGTGGATGTTTCTGTCTCTTCAACGTTCTTGTTGAGCTTGACGATTTTGACTCTTAGTGTGACAACTTCTTCTTCAAGATTCTCAACCTCTTCTTCTTTCTTCATTATCTGAGACTTCATGACCTCTTCTGTTCTCTTTTCTTCTTCAAGTTGGATTTTCAATGTAATTATTTCTTCTTCCCATCTTCTCTCTTCTTGACCAAACTCTTTCTCAAGTTGGTTTAAGTCATTGTTTCTTTCCTTGAGATGATCCATCAATATCTTTTCTCTCTTTTCTATGTCTTCCTTTTGTGTTGCTATGTTGGCTTCTAAACATTTCTTTTGATATTCTAGAGTTTCTTCAATTCTTCTGGCCTCTTCTAGTTGAGCTCTTAAATTCTTGATGACCTGCTAATCCTTTTTGGAACCTTGAACACTTTTCTTTTGCTTCATCAATTCATTCTTGGATGACTTGTTTTCTTCTCTTTCTTTCCTTAGATATTTAATTGCACTGATCAATTTTTCTCTGTAATCAACTTCTACTTCATCATACTCTTCCTCTTCTGAACCTGTCTGACATGATGAACATCTTTCTTCTTGTTTTGTATCTGCATCTTCTTTGGCATTTTCTGAATCTGCGATGGGTGAAGAATATATATCACGTAACTTATCCCAAAGTTCTTTGCTTGATGAAAATTTACCAACCTTTTCTCTTACCATTTTAGGTAATCCTTCCTAGATGAAATCCATTGCTATTTTGTTATTCTTCTTCAATTCCTTCTTGGCTGTAGTCTTTGCCCTTTTTGAACTATCATATCCTGTAACAACTGATAGCCAAATATAATGTCCCTGTGCCTGTAAAAATACTTCTGTCCTTCTGCTCCACATATCATACTTAAAACCATTATGACCATTAAACATTGGTACTCCATTCTCAGAATAATACATGATATCCTTCTAGTGGTTAAACTGTTTCCTGAAGGAACCTCGCTTTGATACCAATTGTTGGATTACTGAGAGGGGGTGGTGAATCAATAATAGAGCAATTTAATCCTTTTTAACCATATAATCCAAGTGTTATATCAATGTAGCATTATCATCCAGTAATTGTAGAGTAAATAAGAAATGAAAAAATGAACAATCATACACATACACAATACACCAGTGTTTTACGTGGAAACCCAAATCAGGAGAAAACCACAGAATTCTTTTTCTTATATGTCCTGAAGAATTACATTCATTGGAAGCAACAACTTCCTTTGTTTTCCAGATGCAACTGGAAGGAGGCTCCAACCCCCTAGTTTCTCAGGCTACAACCTGAAGGAAGCTCCAACTCCCCAATTCTCTGGCTACAACCAGAAGGAGGCTACAACCCCCTATGTTCTCCGGCTATAACCGGAAGGTTGCTACAACCACCTCTCCTTGCCCCATCCAACCACCCTGAAGTAGAAGCAGAATGATGGAACCACTTTCACACTATCACTGTGAGATATACTGCTGTAAACCTGTACCAATAAATCTAAACCATGCATCAACCATGCATCAACCTGTACCATAAACAAGTGCATCAACTATGCACCAACCTGTACCAAACAACTTGTAATCAACCTGTACCATAAACAAGTGCATCCAACCATGTACCAAGTATATACCAATCATGTGTCAACTACTCATCCACTATGACTCATCAATATGTACCAACATCATTAACTATACACCTCATGTATGTGCCAACTCATCAACTACTTGTCTCAACCATGTACTCAACATGTACCTCAACCAAAAGCCCTCATCAATTTCATCATCCAAATTTGATTTTTAGCTCTGCAATAGACCTGGTGTATATGATCACATACCTACAAACCTTCCTTAACTTTAACAACAAGAAACTATCATTTTCATCAAACGTTTCTTTAGTCTCACAAGACTAGTTTTGGATTAGTCAACAACCCTAACTTGAAATAATCATAACTTTGTAACTGTAATGAATAAAGATATGAAACTGATACACAATGTTCTTCAGTGTGTTTTATGAAATTCCTCTAGGTGTCACTACTTGGAACCTCTCAGAAAAGGAGTTATAGAAAAACTGGCATACCTTGTTGAATTATGGCTTATTCTAGAGAGTGACCGTGTAGAGCTTTCCCCACATGAAATATTTGTTGAATTAATATAAAAATGTTAAAAATAATACTAAAGACTGTACCCTAGACAACACATTTGGTCTCACTTAATTTGGATCTTTTATGAATAAGTTATGACGTTTTTACCCGAAACACCTGTTTTTGACTAGTTTCAGGACTAGCCACAAACCCTATTTTCCACAGAGTGTAACTCCCAAAATACAACGACCCACAAGATGAATTTTTTACCATAGATACTTGGATATGTTTTATCAATGGCATAGAAATTTCACAGTTTGAATCATTATAGAAAACAATTTATAGATAAAATGGTGAGATGACCTGTAAATAACATACCTTAGAAAGCACCATCAAAAGAATTTATCCTTCCTTGCATTTCGACCTTCTTTTCTTCACCTTCCCTCATAAATTTGGCTTAGATATCCTTGATTACCTCAGACACCTATAGATATTCAATATGCTCAAGTGTGATTAAAATGAGAGAGCCTTGCCTCTTATTTATACTCTCCAAGTAGCTTCCTTAAAAACATCTTCTAGGTCACTTGGCCAACTTTCCTTATTTTAGGGTTAACTCACTTCTAATTTCTCCATTAAATTTATTATTGAAATAATTTTTTTTGTATTCACTTTGAATTATAATACACTCATCACTTCACTTTATTATTTACCTTTTAAAATCTCTTAAACCACTTTGACTACTTTGACCTTTTGGGGCTTCTAGATGACATATGATGGTCCTCCAACTTTGTAAGGCCATAACTCTCAAATCGTGAGGAGTTATGTGATGTTACACATACACCAGAAATGGCATGACATGTAATATCCATACATAATAGTATTACCTGAAAATATATCAAAACTCATACTGTTATCCATTAAACAAACTTGGGTCCATTACCCAAACCTAGGGTCTCCAACTTCACATGGCCATAACTCTCTAACCGTGAGGAGTTATGTGACGTTCCACATACCACCAGAAATGGAATGAAATGTACTATCCATATAGAGTAGTCTTACCTTCAGATATATTAAAACTCATACCATTATACATGAAACAACCTTTGGTCCATTACCCAAACCTTTGTGTTATTGGAATTCGCTACCGGACTTTCTTCAAGAATTGACATCAATGACAACCAACCTTAATCAACAGAACCTGGGTCAATTAAAATAGAAACTAGTTGGTTGGAGATCATACCTTCCAGCTCCACTACTGAAGCTTGGTGGTCGGCTTGATTATTGTCCAAGGCTGTATAGATTCGTGGCATGCTCCTAGCCACATCATTGATGGTGGTGGCTTCTTGGATATTGTAGACTCTCTTACTGTTCTATTTTCTGTGTGGGAAGTCCCTCAGTTTATGATCTGCTCCACAACCCCAACATGTTAATGGTTCCTTCTTTAGGTTATCGGTCCTTGCTGGGACTGTCTTAAAAGGTTTATTTCCACTTTGAGAGGGGAAATTTTGTTGATACATACTTCTATTAGGAAGGCTCCTTCTAGAATATTTTTCATAGTTCTTAAATCTTGATGATTTAAACCCCTTCTTATGGAATACCAAACTAATCCTCTTCTTCCAGTCCTCGTGGGGTCTTGTCTTACTCCCAAACTGTTCATAATAGTACCTCACCTTCCGTATAGCTACTTCTAAGGTCTTTGGCTCATCGAACTCAATCCTATCCGGGTAGGTCTGAGGTAATACACTAATGTACCATTGTATCTTTGCTTTTTCATCTTTTATGTAGGGTACATACCTCATTAGTTCAAGGAATTTATTGACAAATTCATTTATGGTGAGCTTCCCTAGTCTGAGCTCATAGAATTCCTTAGTTTTCCCATCCATGTATTTTTCTAACAGATACTGCTTCCTAAAGTATTTCTCAAACTGTTTCCATGAAAAGTCCTTCTCATGGACTCATTTCACATTCCTAAGGTCTTCCCACCATATGGAATCCTTTCCATTCAGGTTGAAGATGTCTATTCGAGCCTTCAAGTTTTCAGAGTAGTCATGGACTCTGAAGTACTTCTTTAAACCAAGCAGCCAAGCTTCCGCCTCTTCTCCCTTCTTAATCTCTGCATCAAAAGAGAGTGGCTTGGATTTCTTGAACTCTTCAGGACCATGCGTTTTGGAACACTTCCTCTTCTTTCCTTTCCTTTGAGAATGTGAGCCGACCCTGCTACTAGAATATCGTTTGGAGTTGTCAGCTTCCTTTCCAGAGGACTCTCCCGATGAGTGTCCCCTGCCTCTAGGTTGGATCTTCTTCACGGTACTTCTCCCAGTGGGGTCACTTATGGAGTCATGTTTTCGTATCTCAGGTGGAATCTGACTTCTCTTCTTGTGTCGCCAGTCCACATGAATGGTTGTGGGTTCATGCTGTAGTTTCCTTTGTATGTCAGATAAGCTCTGTAGCAAGACTGCATTAATGTCCGTTTGTTTCTCTTTCTCCTTTATCAATCTCTCATTGTCAGCCTTGAAACTCTGTAACTCGGCCCTGAGGCTCCTTATAGTTTTAGCCAGATCTGGAGGGGTTTCCACCTCTCTCCTTTTGTCAGATTCTTCGTCTCTGTTGTGGGATCCATCCCCCACTTCATGACACGTCACCATCCTTTAGTCTTGGAGTTTTCCCATGATTTAATGACTACTCGAGTGCTAACAAAAACACTTATTTTTAGCTCACAGTCTCTTAGTTTATGAACAATACACAGTTCGATTTCTTAAATGCATATAACCAGTAGAAAGTTTCATTCCTTTAAAGGTACTCCAAATAGAGTTTTTAAGCGACTCGTCCATGAGCCCAAGTAGGCCAAGTGTTGTAACCATGCTCTGATACCAATTTGTAACACACCCACGATGGGACTAAAAATAAAAAAATTTAGTCCTTCTTACAGAAACATATCCTCTTTCTCTCTACGGGTTCTGATTTGGAAAGTCCTGGACTCATCTCGAGCCTTCGGTCAAGATTCTTTGATTCTAAATGAAAAGAGACTTTGAGACCATGATAGTCTTACCTCTAAATCATACACATGCCTTTTCGGCCTCTGGTGCAGGTCTTATGATACTCGTGACCTTCTCCTTCATGCTTCAGCGAAGTCTCAGAGTTGGTGTTAGCCCCTTTTCTCTTGGCCTCTCCTCAGATGTGACCTCGGGCGATGACCTCACACAAACACGCAATTGCGGGTGTGACCAAAGGTGGTTTGAAACCAAACTACTTTTCGGTCCGCAATTCTCCTCGAGCCTCCATGTGTCCTCTTCTCAAAACCACAGTTTGAATTGAGGCCCGCCCTCGATATTTTAAAATCCACGCAACTCTCATCCCCACAATGCTACGTGATTGTCGATCTCGCGATCTTGGCGCTATTGTCTGAATCGACGGTTTGGATCTACGCCTTTCAGATATACAGACCAAATCTATCCTTCCTAGATCAATGGATGTGATCTCTTCACAATTCCAGACTTTGGGGTTTTGAAATCTCAAAACCTACTTTCTTCCATACTTCAACCTTTGGGAGCTAGCAATCTGCAGGCACCTGTCCTACCAATCAATGGTCTTTCTTCCACTTCAGGTGTTTGACCATTCAACCCAAATCAACATTTATCCAACCCTTTTATTGATTGATGATCGAAACCTCCTTTAGGTTTTGGACTTTTGAGATCTCAAATCTCAAACTTCTCTTCCGCTCAAATACACAGAATCCTGCCATGTGTCCTCTTAGATCGGACGACCTAGGATTACTCCAGGTCTTTATCTGGAGTTCATGGATTCACGCCAAGTATCCTCCGAATTCAACGACTATGAATCACTTCAGGACTTTACCCAGAGTTCACGGATTCACACCACGTCTCCTCTAAATTCAACGGCTATGAATCACTTAGGGACTTTACCCAGAGTTCATGGATTCATGCCATGTCTCCTCCGAATCCAATGGCTATGAATTACTTCAGGACTTTACCTAGAGTTCATAGATTCATGCCACGTCTCCTCCGAATCCAATGGCTATGAATTATTTCAGGACTTTACCCAGAGTTCACGGATTCACGCCACGTCTCCTCCGAATTCAACAACTATGAATCACTTCAAGACTTTACCCTGAGTTCATGGATTCACTCCACATCTCCTCTGAATTCAACGACTATGAATCACTTCAGGACTTTAACCGGAGTTCACAGATTCACGCCACATCTCCCTTAGATCTATCGGCCCAGATTTACTTCGAGCCTTCGGGGTTCAGAAGTCCCTGTTCTCAAACTCAAACCCCACTACAGTTTTCCCAGAGCTCTCGATCTATTTACAAGTGTCCCCTTGCCAATTGACGACTCACATCTCTTTGGCTATTCAGGCTTCGGGTGTTTCAACACTTCACCTTTTCTTTCCTCTGGATCTCATGACCCACCGACACGTATCCTTCTGGATCTAATGGTCCAGATTCGCTTCGACTACTCTCCTTCTGCCAATATAGAAATAGATAAGGATGAAGGTCACTCTCCTTCTCCTGGTTCAATCTCTATTTTCTATGATCATAACTCACTGTTTCCTCTTTCAGTCCTNTCTCATCTTTGCATTTTTTCGCAGATCTCCCCCTTGCCCACCAAATTTCCTTTCTTTCCTTCCTCAGCAAGATTGCGTGTGGCTCAAATTTACAGTATGTGGTCAAGTATGGAAGCCTTATAGATGGGCGGTCTGCCCCATCCCCTCATTAACTCTTGAGGAGTCTTTCCCACCTACCAACCCAACTGAAATTCATTCTTGGGTCAGGGGGTTCTTCTGATATGAGAAAATTAATTCCAGCATGGTACTGTTTCGATGGAGGTTAATGAAACCATTCATGGTCCCCTCCACCACCTTTCACAAAATCTCGTGGTTTCTCTTAGCACATCCCCTCTTTCAGCATTTCATGCAACACGTAACCATTTTCTATTAAAATAACATAATTTACATGCATCAACCTTCTACACAAGGTCCATCAAATCAAACATTAACACTTTTAAGTTTTCCATAGTTCCTTGGACCATATAGTTATATTTACAAACTGGGGAAATAGGGTATTACACAATGTGTTTGGATCGATCATGAAATATCAGATTCTCCGTGAGTTTTAAAAAAATATGTTTGTCGCAATAAATCATCGTAGTCCCCAACTCCTGTCCAAAAAAACCTGTCAACAATTTGCGAAACCAAATGGCCTCACAAGAGGATTGGCTCGTAACCATATACTCTACTTCATATGAGCTCAAAAAAACAAACTTTTGTTTTTGACTAAGCGATGACACAATAGCCAAACCCAATCCAAAACAACAACCTGATGTGCTTTTCCTGTCTGAAACCGAACCTGCCCAATCCGAATCTATGAATCATTTGAGTCTCACTCCATCACCACAAACATAATCCAAACCATAGTCAATAGTTCCCATCCAATACCGAAGCACATGTTTTCCATCTATCTATTGAACTCTCCTGGGCTCCACCATATATTGACTGAGAGTATTAACTGCAAAACAATTTTCTGGTTGTGCATTGACCAAATACATCAAGGAACCAATGAGATGATGATATAATGTAGGATCCACCAACCTCGAATCAGAGGAATAAATATCCTTCCCGTTGGTGGCCATGGGAGTGGACATGGGTTTGCAATCAGCCATGTGGAATCTGTTGAGAATATTAACGCTATATTTTCCCTGTCCCAGAAAGATATGCCCCTCTTCCTGCCACACCTCCAACCCCAAAAAGTAATGCATCAACCCTATATCCTTCATGTCAAACTCTGAGGAAAGATCCCTCTTGCAGCCCTCAATAAGTTTCTCTACACATGTAATGAAAAAATCATCAACATAGAGAATAAGCATAAGAATCTCACCATCAACAACGATGTAATACAAGTTGGGGTATGCATCACACTCCATGATACCCATATGCTGCAAGTACGCATCAATGCAAGAATACCAAGCTATGGGAGCTTGCTTCATACCATACAATGCCTTTTTCAGGCGACAAACATGGGACTCTCCACGGTAAGCCTCGAACCCAAGTGGTTGTTCAACATAAATCTCCTCCTAAATAATTCCATGAAGAAAGGAGGTTTTGACATCCATCTTGGGAATATTCCACCCCATCTCTTCTACAATTGAAATAATAGACTGAATTGAAGTATATCGAGCTATGGGAGTGAAGGTCTCACAATCAACTAACTCTCTCTGTGAAAACCCTCTCGCAACAAATCAAGCCTTATACTTTTCAATGCTTCCATCTGCAACATACTTTATCTTATAAATCCATTTGGAGGATATTACTGATTTCCCATCAAGCCTCAGTATAACCTCCCACACGCAAGTTTGCATGATGGACGCATACTCCTCCACCATGGCTTCCCTCCAAACCTATTGTGTGGTTGCCTACTCATAGCTAGAAGGCTCAGACTCAACAATACCTGTCACAATCGCTACATAACTAAAGAATATCTCCAATGGCCTACTCTCCCTGGTGGAATTTCTTAGATTCCCTACCGTCTCAGCTTCTTTCAAAGTGTCCTGAAGCCACTTGGGATTACTCTTCCATGAAATAGCCTCCTCAGCCTCATCCGAAGAAGATACCCTTGAAAGATGAACAACTGAGCCCGATGACCCAATACTCTGAACATATGTACCTGTGCTTGTAGAACCTGAAGTTCCATGTGAACCATTAACCATAGGACTAAACTATGAAGTTCTCAACAAGTTGACATGTGGACTTCCCTGTGAGCCAAGCTATACTGTGACCACTAGTGAACCTGTAATCCCTGACACACCAGGGACTCCCGTGCTATAAATTTGAGTCCCAACTCCATGTACTTGACTTCCTTGCTGCTGAGAAGTCAAAGGTTGTCTCTCCTCTAACTCTCATGACCTCTTACAAGCCCTCTCCTCCTCAAAATTCACATCCCTCTGAACAAAAAGCCTCCTGCGTGTAGGAATGTAAAGCCGATAAGCTTTAGAAGTCTCACTATAACCCACAAGTAAACCCTTTTCAGCTGTGGGTTCCATCTTTTTCCTCTTCTCTTTGGGAACATGAGAGAACATGATACATCCAAAAATCCTCAAATGCTCAACCAGAGGCTTCTTCCTGGTAAAAACCTCCTCGAGAGTCATATCCCCAACTTCCCTGTGAGGACTCTGATTCTGCAGATAAACTGCAATGTTGCAGGCTTCAACCCACTAGAACAAAGGTAATCCCTGGTCATGAATCATCAATCTAGCAGCTCCAATTATCTACCTATTCTTCCTCTTTGCAACCCCATTCTTCTTAGGGTTGTAAGGAACTTTCATCTCCCTTTTGATGCCCTCTGTGTTACATAAATCAATGAACTCATCCGAGGCATAATCACCTCCATTGTCAGATCTCAATACTTTAATTTTATTTCCTATTTGGTTCTCAACAAGAGATTTAAACTCTTAGAATAGTGCAAAGACCTCACCCTTATGCTTCTGGAAATAAATCCAGGTCTTCCTGGAGTGGTCATCAATGAACAATACATAATACTCATGATCCCTCAATGATGGAGAAGACATACTGCCACTAACATCCTAATGTATCAAGTCAAGGATACCTGTAGTCCGGCTACCTCACCTTGGAAATGGAGCCTTGGTTTACTTTCCCAAAGCACACCCCCTAAAAACATCATCATGCTCAATGCTAAACTCCAGGATACCTGTGGTGATCTCCCTAGAAATACTTAGAGCTCCATGATGCAAATGCCCCATCCTCTTGTGCCATATCTCACATAAATCTCTACTCCTGGTCATGCACACAAATTCCCCTGATCTCTCCCATATCATCCTGTACATCCTCCTGTATCGAACTCTAATGAATTTTGCCTCTGAAATGTTACCTTCCTTTGGATAAAGGAGTACATGCCCATCTCTGAAAGTCATCGCATATCCTCTGTCCTCGATACAAGAAACTGAAACAATATTTTTCTTAAGGACTGGAACATACAATACTTCTAGCAACTTCAAAGGATGTAAAGACTCCCTCTAAAAAGCCACTATGCCAATCTGAGCAACACTCACGATGCGGTCGTCTCCCAAAACAACGTCTAGTTCATGAGTATGTTGTCTAAGCTCTATAAACTGCTCTCGAACACCTCACATGTGGCGAGAAACACCATTGTCAATATACCACAGTGTGGGAGATACTGAGCTACCTAACTGTTCTGCCATAAAGGCAAAGTCTTGATTGATTCTTGAAGAGAAATCATCCACCTCAGCTGAGGTTTCCATGTTATGTGTCTTGTTGTTCTTCCTCTCAAGACATGTCACTGCATAGTGTCCCATCTTCTGACAGCACCAACATTTTACTCTGCTAAGGTCTTTCTCCCCCTTTTTCTTTGGTTTTCCTTGTTTCTTACTTGGACCTGTGGGTCCTTGAGTCTTGGGCTTCCCCTTTCTCCATTTGATTGAAAGAGCCACATTCTCCTCCTCCTTCTTAACACTAGATGAGCTGCCCTGTAGATGGTCTCTCTAGGTCTCCTCCTGAATGAAATCGTCCCAAATACTTTCCCAATAAGGCAAGTTCTCACGCCCCACAATCACCTAAACAAACATAGCCCATGGTTTTGACACACCATTCAAGGTTGTCCGAACAAGCTCGGCTTCTCCCACTACCTCCCCTACTGCTGACAACTCATACCTTACTTGTGTGATTTGAGTAAGGTATGAAGTAACTCCTTCACTCTTGGCCATCGAGATAATTTTCATCTTTTCCCTCAACACCATCTTCCTATTCTCGTTTGTTCTTTGATACATGCGAGTCAAATCCTCCCACATCTAATATGCATGCCCTTTACTACTGATATGTGGAACTACATGGTCTTTTATGACATCAAGAATGATCCTTTTCGCCTTTACATCCTTTTTATTGAAGGATGCTAATGATGTTGCATTTGTGGGTACTACAACAGGCTTCGTGGTAGTCACTACTACATATGGGTGTATTTTTCCACGAAACTTTTCCACATTTCTTACATTCATCGAACAATATGTAGTAAGTAAAGCATTTTTTTTCATTTTTTTATATTGGCCGCGATTATCGCTGCTACTTCCATGAAAGTTCGTCGCTATAGCGATGACTATTGACCACTTAGAATCCTATGTCATTGCTAATAAGGATCTTCATTGTTTGAATGCAAATTGTTACCAAACCATTCCTTAACACAACCATTGCTTGTGGTGTATAAGTGAGTATTCTGTCTTTATATTTTTAGGAATAAATCATCTAAGCCTAATAAAAACAATCAAGAACCTCTATTCTAATTCTTGATGAATAAACCATTCATTCAAGAGTTGTGTTATATAATTATTCATTGTCCTACCTTTAAATCAAGATTCCATCTACATTTTAGGTCTTGTATTTTCCATGTGAATGCAACACATATAAACTTATAATATTATGAACATGAATATATTCCATGCACATTATTGTTTATAGTGCTCATGACAATTCATCAATGAAGAAGGAAGACATTAGTGGCATTAGTTTTTCCATGACATTTCTATGAGGATGATCCTTACTCCACAAAGGAATATAGACCTTCTATGGATTTTGAAATTTTCGATGTTTATGACATTTGTATATGTTGGCCAAAGATCCAATGGTGGTTACTCATTATATAATAGGCATGTTTCACATTAATAATTACCTATATAAACAAAGTTTGGGACCTAGACCTTGCTTGAGTAAGACTTGGGACCAAGACCTTGTCCACCTAAGAAAAGTAAATTTAGTTTATCATTTTTTCTCTCTAGGATAAACTATTTCAATATTGTCAATGTTCACTAGAATTGATCATTGCAACAATG
>JASDQU010011182.1:75387-92188 GCA_032191745.1 Picea mariana | reverse complement strand
TTTGCCTCTAAAATGTTACCTCCCTTTGGATAAAGGAGTACATGCTCATCTATGAAAGTCACCACATATCCTTTTTCCTCGATACAAGAAACTGAAACAAGATTCTTCTTAAGGCCTAGAACATACAATACTTCTAGTAACTTTAGAGGATGTAAAGACTCCCTCTGAAAAGCCATTGTGCCAATCCCAGCAACACTCACAGCTCATTTGTCTCCCAAAACGATGTCCAGTTCATGAGTCTGTTGTCTAAGCTCTATAAAATGCTCACGAACACCTGACATGTGGCTAGAAGCACCACTGTCAATATACCACAGCATGGAAGATACTGAGCTACCTGATTGCTCTGCCATAAAGGCAAAGTCCTGAACAAATCTCGAAGAGAAATCATCCACCTCAACTGAAGCTGCCATGTTCTATGTCTTCTTCTTTTTCCTCTCAGGACACGTCACTGCATAGTGTCCCATCTTCTGACAGCAACAACATTTTACTTTGCTAAGGTTTCTCTCCCCCGTTTTCTTTGGTTTTCCTTGATGCTTACCTGGACATGTGGGTCCTTGAGTCTTCGGCTTCCCCTTCCTCCATTTGGCTGAAAGAGCCACATTCTCCTCCTCCTCCTTAACACTCGATGAGTTGCCCTGCAGATAGCCTCTGCAGGTCATCCTGAATGAAATCGTCCCAAAGCCTTTCCYAGGAAGGCAAGTTCTCACGCCCCACAATCACCTAAACAAACATAGCCCATGGTTTTGACACACCATTCAAGGTTGTTCGAACAAGCTCGGCTTCTCCCACTGCCTCCCCTATTGTTGACAACGCGTCCCTTACTTGTTTGATTTGAGTAAGGTATGAAGTAACTCCTTCACTCTTGGCCATCCGGATACTTTTCATCTTTTCCCTCAACACCATCTTCCTGATCTCATTTGTGCTTTGATACCTGCGAGTCAAAGCCTCCCACATTTGATATGCATGCCCTTTACTGCTGACATGTGGAACTACATGGTCTTTTATGGCATCAAGAATGATCATTTTTGCCTTAACATCTTTTTTATTGAAGGTTGCTAAAGTTGTTGCATCTGTGGATACTACAATAGGGTTCGTGGTAGTACTTTCAACAATGTCCCAAAGTTCATTTTCTTGGAAAAGTAAAATGATTCTAGCCTTCCATGGACAGAAATTTCCTGCCCCTTCTAGCCTATCCTTCCACCTCAAATCTGTAGCCATATTGTTGAAGAAAACAAGCCCAAACCTCCACTCAACAAATCTGCCCACAAAATTTTACTGCTAATATAAAATTTTTGAGTGTTAATAACTCACTTTCCAGCTGTTTTAAGGTTGTTCCAGTCACCACCGCTCTGATACCATGAATAAATTTGATGTCCTCAATCAGGTTTCAATCACTCCTTATCACTCCCATAGTTTAATGCCCAACCCATGAACAGAAAATTCATCTTATAACATTTATTAAATTATGGAAACGAAATTGTTGAATTTGAAACACAAGAGACAACTTCTTTGACTGGAAATTAAATGCAGAAATAACTCAGCAATAAATAACCACAGTACACAGGAAATGTTGGTACAAAAATGACCTAGGAAAAACCCCCAGGGTGGGGGAAACCTGTTCTTCTGAGAGGGCGGCTTCTTTTATTAATTTTCAAGCATCCGGAAATTACATTTGCAATAGAAAATAAAATACACAGCAGAGACAACTTATCTCTCTTTTCCCAAGACACAACTTTCTTGGAAACCGTGCCAATCAACCTCCTCGAAATCTAAGCCAAGCTTACTCAGAAATTTTGTACGCTGTACAGACAGTACTGTACGGACAACAATGTACGGACCTCTATTTCTGTGTAGGTTGCACGGATCAGTATGACCATACGAATTCAGTACGACCATACGATTTCTGTGTAGATTGTACGGATCAGCACAACCATTCGATTTTCGTGTTGTACAGCTACCTCGATTTTCATGAAGATTTCTCCTCGATTTCTATGCATAAAATCGGTACTGTACAGACTGGTTATAGTTGTAATAAATGTTGGTATTTGCCTCGATTTTTGTGCCCACCTTTGCATGGATTTCCATGCCACTTCTGGAAATAATATTCTTCCTACTCTTCAATCTACTCTCTCTTCAGCGAATGATTGTGTGTGTGTTCTCTCAATGGACTCATGAGAGACGTTTAATGGTCTCTTTCCCCTCTTGACCTTCCATATTCCCAACGTGACTTTTGGGTGTCCACATGATCCAAAGGCTCAAAATGAATTAGATCAACGGTGGAAAATAAAGTGCACATGAAAATCACTTTTTAATATTTTATTCACCCAACTTAAATAAAAGACCCACTTAGCTTTTATTTCCTAAGTCACTTTCACTTTATGAAATAAAAAAGGGCTTTACATTTAAACTGGTCACATTTCCCTAGGCAAAAAGACCAAGCCTAAGGAACCCACTTGCCTCGGTATAAAAATTAACAATTCTCGTCCTTCGGGTTGTTTCAATGAGCTAATTCCATTGGTCTCAGAATCGAGCTCCATGCTTGTCAATCCAAAAAACATGTTCAATATGCAAATGGGCAGGCATCCATTAGTTGGGGCGAAATTGCATATATATAATTCAATAATGTCAAGTAAGATCAGAGCTCAAGAACTTAATAAGGTATCCTGGAAAAGCAGAATAGGAAGACGTGGAGTGTCTGTCTCTGTTGTTTGCATAGCTCTACTTAGGTTCTGTTGACCACCTATTTCAACTAGGGGTTCAACTCCATGTACCATGAAGATATGCACCTAATGGTGCTACCAAGTTGAAGACTTGTTGGTTCTACAAGGCAGTTTTGGCCTTCAACACTTCTTTTTGTAGTTGGAATTTTCATTCCCCTACGTGGGATAATAATGTATTGGGTCTGCATCGATCATAGTTTAGGTTAGTTGCCTAAGACTTTATCATTAGAGAAGTCCTTTCATCGAGTGTTTTTTTCCTCAGGTTATTAATTTGGCCTAACCAGTCTTATTAATTTCCCTTGAGTTTTTCACTCCCACAATAATCCTCCAAAGTGATGAAAGGCATTCTAATGGTCGAGTCCTATGGTAGCTAGTGTCTACGAATATTGTAAACGACCATGCTAGACATCTCCTAGAGTCTTACGGAATTCCGTCAAAACTAAAGTATTTGTTTTTAATTTTTTAAAATTACCTAGTTAATGGTAATTTTAATTATTTTTTATATAAAAATGTAAAAACTAGGTCCTTGGGAATTTTGATAGGGGTATGAGTATTCAAAAGAAATGGAATGAGACCCCCTACACCCTTGGACCAAGTTTCAGCTCAATTGGACAAGTTTTGATAGGTCTTTGTCCATGAGGAGTCCAAGTCACTCTAGAGTCAGCAATTTAATTGCTTAATTAACAAAGTGTCAAGTTTTTGTAATAATGAAGCAAAAAGGTTTGAGAGAGAGTGGGAAAGGTTTCCTAACCTTTTTCCTTAGTTGGAAAAGTAATTTTCCACTTAAAAGACCCCCCACCCTTGCTTAGCCGACAACATAAAGTGGTGTTCCCTAGCTAATTGACATGTGGGAATTAAAAAGTTTAAGTTAAAAAATCCACCTAAACCCTTAAGGTATGAAGAATTTATGAAAAACTTAAGGGATGAACTATTTTGCACAAGTCACGTGGAGGCGGTTTTTTAAAATATATGAAAAGGTGTGAAGAGGTATGAGAGTTGACTTTTAATTAAGAATGAAATACTCTTTTTTAAAAGAATCGTATAAGAGTGAGGATGGTTTTTTTTAATAAAAGGGTGGAAGAATTTAAAAGGTGGATGTTTTAAAAAGTAAATCTTTTTCTTTATAAAAGTTTTTTATTAAACCTTTTTTATATTATTAAAAGGGTTTTTTGGATTAAATCTTTTGTGGTTATCATTTAACCTTATTTTATTAAGGATCCACATTTAACCTTATTTATAATTCCTCCACATTTAAAAGGATTTTTTATAAGCAGTGATTTAGGCCTTGGGTTTTATAAGCAGTGGATATTAGGAGATTTTTTGTGTAAATGGCTAAGATGCCAAGTTTGAAGTTTGAAGTTGAAAAGTTCAGCGGTAAAAACAACTTTGAGCTCTGGAAGCTCAAGATGCACGATCTGCTCGTGCAACAAGGCGTGGTGAAGGCACTTTTGGGAAAAGCAAAGCAACCCCCGACCATAACAGATGATGACTAGGATGAGATGGATGTGAGACCACTAAGTGCCATATGTCTATGTTTGGCCAACGATGTTCTGTTCAATATTGTCTCGGAGAAGACAACAGTCGATTTGTGGATGAAGTTGGAAAGTCTATATATGACGAAATCCTTGACGAGCACAATCTACTTGAAGAAACAGTTGTATAGTTTGCGGATGAAAGAAGCTACAAAAGTTGTTGACCATTTAAATACCTTCAATACCCTTATCATTCAATTGACTAGTATGGAAGTTAAATTCAAAGATGAAGATAAGGCTATTACACTATTGTGTTAGTTGCCTGAGTCTTGGGATAATCTAGTCACCTCTATTAGCTTTAGCTCAACAGAAGTTTTAGATTATGACTCTATTGTGGGAGCTTTGTTGGCTGAGGAGACGAGGAGAAAATTTAGTAAAGAAACCTCAACTTCAGAGGCGATGCTGATCAGAGGTCGAACCACAGAGAAGAATGAGAGAAGTTCTTTCCGATCTAAGTCAAGACACAGAAAGAGTAAAGCAAAATGTTGGTACTGTGGCAAAACAAGACATCTCAAGAAAGATTGCTGGAAGAGAAAGGAATCTGAGGAAAACTCTATGAAGAAAGCAAATTTGGTTGTAACAAATTCACGTATAATTGATCAAGTTTTATCCGTTTCTAGTAATTTACAATATCAAGAAGAATGGCAGTTAGATTCAGGTGCCTCCCACCACATGTCCTCACATATAAATTGGTTCATTTCTTACCAATCTGTTGACGAGGGTGTAGTGTTTATGGGAAATGGTATTTGTTGTAAAATTGTTGGTGTTGGCAGTATTAGAATCAAGATGTTCGATGGTATTGTTAGGGAATTAACGGATTTTAGATATGTACCTAAGCTTAAATCAAATTTGATTTCATTAGGAGCGTTTGATTCTTGTGGATATAAGTATACAGGTCAAGGTGGATCTCTCACAGTGTCGAAAGGTAATTTAGTAGTGATGAAGGCAACAAAGGTTGATAACCTTTATAAGCTTGAAGGGAGTACGGAAGTGGCATCTGAAGTGACAGATGTATCTTCTTGTTTATGGCAGAAGCATCAAGGTCATAAGAGCAAGAAATAATTGCAGGTACTAGTAAGCGATAAATCATTTCCAAACTTAAAATCTTTGTTTCCGAATTCTTGCTTGTTTTATATCTCTGCACTTTGTGATGGTGGTATAAAGGGATGTTGTGTGTGGGATCCTACTTCTCACAAGGTCATCATTGATAGAGATATGGTATGTATGGAACAAGCAAAAGGGTTGATTCAAGATCGCAACGGTAAATTTGTTTGTATGCTAGATAATTCATTGTATGGCCTATTGGTACCCAGGCAAATATACCAAATGTTTGAATCCTTCATAGTGAGTCAGAATTTTTCAAAGGGTAGGAATGACTATACAGTTTATAGTACATTCACAGTCTTGATGTTATTTGTTGATGATATGCTCGATGCAAGCCGAAGCATGGATAAAATCAGTAAGAAAGTGACTCAGGTGGACAGGACAATTCAGATGAGGGATCAAGGAGCAGCAAAACAAATTAAGGGCATGGAAGTATACAGAGATGGTAATGATAAGTTGGGGTTGGAGTTCAGTATGAACATTGTAAAACCAGTTTTTATCCCTCTTGTTTTCCATTATAAGTTTTCTTCAACCATAGGGCCTGTCTATAAAGAAGAAAAGGTTATGTCTCGTGTAAGTTCAGTAGGAGGTCTGTTGTATGTGATGAAATGGTTAAGATCAGATGTTTCACATGCTAATAATGTTGTCAGATACGTGACATATTAAGGTGTGGCAGTGAAATGGGTGCTTCAGCGTTTGAAAAGCACAAATGTCACCTATAATGGTTACACTGAGATGGTATGTGATAATTGTAATGTATATTTTACAGGTGTTTTGGATAGAAGGAGATCTATCACTAAATATGTTTCACAACAAAGTTGTGGAAGACATGTTGGAGGTGGAGTGACCCCTCGGGAAATCCAAACTCATGCAAGTCACACAGGCGAGATCATGAAACAAGTTTTATTAGAGGAGCTGCAATGGTGCTTGGCTTATCTTGGCTTGCAGAAAAGGTGATGAACAAAAGGAAGGAGCAAGGTATCAGGTTAATTGTTGTCAAGGTGGAGATTGTTGGGATTTAGTGACAACGAATTACCAAGAACAGATTTGGATCCTATTATTTTGCGTTGGTTACAACCAAATAGACCAAGTTAGAATATGGATAGGGATTGCATTTATTATTCAGTTTCTTGTAGATGTATATAAATACATGTAAGCTCGTAGAGGCAAAAACGATTGTGAGAGACTGAGTGAGAGTGAGCTGAAGTAATCTCCATGATCTAAATAATAAGATAACCGATGCCTATGCTTGGCAGACGTAGCCCAATGTTTGGGTGAACCATGTGAAATCCCTGTGTCTATTATCCGTGTGTGATTATTAATTATCATTGTGAATTGTGTTTTCCGCATTTGCAATTCCAACAGTTAGTAAGATAAATCGTTCAGCTATTGGTACATAACTTAAACTTAGCATGCACTCTCCGTTCTTGTAAGTGACTATTCATTATTTGGGATCTAGATATTTTCTTTTCTAAATCAAATTGGTCTTTTAGAATGTATAGCAAATTTAGAATGTATAAAAAGTTCAACAACTTTATTCTCATTGAATTATTATAAAACAACCAAGGTTGTTGGAAGTGGGGAGTGGGAGCGAGGGGCGCAATTTTAAAAAAATTCCGAGAGCGGGAGCGTTTTTATATAATACATATTTTAATATATTTTGATGCATATATGGTTAAGAACATGCATTTCGTCTTATGAGGTCACAAGTTCAAATCTAGATGGGGGATAGGGTATGTACACCTCTGTAGACTTTAGCAGTCAAATCACTACGTGGAGGAGGGTCCATTGTCCCACAAACAAGAGGGTCTCATACACCAATTTGGTGTCTAGCTTGGTCGTGACCTTAAAATTCGATTCTTATTATTATTATTATTATTGTAAAAAAGCATGTAGAACGTGTAATCAATTGCAAAAAACATGAAAACATAGATTTAAGATCATTTAACTTCTGGATTAGTGATGATCATTAAAGTATCAACCATTTAGTACACATATAACATCAATCATATAAAATTTGTCATCAACAGATTGTAGCAGGCAACATCAACCACAAAATGAAATAAACTCTAGAGCATCATATAAAGAGTTGTAAGATTCAATCAATAGTTTAAAGTTTAAACTTCAAAGGTAAACTGTAAATTTGTAAAAGACATATGTTAGGGCATGGAGTTGAACATTCAGATTAACCCACCTTTTAACCACATGTTTATGGATATGATCATACAATATTGCATCCCTCGGCTCAACAATGCCTTTGATTTTGCCTAGCATGTTGACTATCTGCTCATACACCTCTCCAATCATCGGTTGATCTGTATCTGCAAACCGAATTATACTGTAAATGGGTTTGGTAAACTGCAAAATATACCTAACATGTTGCCAAAAATGACCATCAAGAATCGTGTCCTACACCTCTTGAAATTCAAGTATTGTTAGATGCAGATGTAGCCCTATCTTTTATATCCTTCCATGAATTACTCAAGGGAATACTAACCAATGCCTCTCTTACCTTCAAAAGGTGCATGAAGGTGAGATAATAGCTAGCAAATCTGGTCTTTGCAATTTTTAGTAACTCCAACTTGGAGTGATCGCGGAAAATGAAGTGGGCAATGGTATGATGGGTAATAAATCTTGTCATCTTCTTCCTTCTCTTGTACAAAGCACTGATCCATCTATAATCATAGTCTTTCATTTTAATCATATTGTGCATCAAAAGGTTCATTGTGTGAACCAAACACCTTGACTAAAATATATTGAGGTACCTATCCTCAATGATTGCTCCTACTACCTTACAATTAGCAACATTATCAATGATCAGTTGAGAGACATTGTAGGGCCTAGGCCCCAATCTCTTGAATGTTCTAATCAAGGTTGCGAGGGAGCGCCCCCACCCCCTCAAACTCGCTCTCGAATCGCGCTCTGAAGGGGAGCGTTCAAGGAGCGCGCTCCCAAGTGCGCTCCCTGAACGCTCCCCTTCGGGAGCATTTTTTGGGAAGCGCTCCCTCATGAAAAATTGCGCTCCCTTGTTTTTGAGGGAGCGTTCACTCCCTGGATGCTCCCTGAACGCTACCAAGGGAAAAAAACGCTCCTCGAAACACTCCCTTGAGTCCACGCGCGAGAGGAGGAGGAAATTCATTTTTTTAGGATTTTTTGGAGAAATGACTCATAGAAAAGGTAGCCTGGGGTTAGCTAAGAGTTCAAAACACTCTTTCACTCCCATTTCTCTCATTCTATTTCTCATTTCATCCATTTCTTTGCTAAGAGGGTTTTGACTCTTGAGAAGGTTCTTGCTAGTTCTTGAGGAAATTGAAGGGAGATTGAAGGCTACCATTTGTGAGAGCTTGGAAGGGACATTGAAGGCTACCATAGTCATATTCGACCACATTGGAGAGCTAAAGAGGTAGGCTCTTGGTGCCCATTTTTCTTTCTTGTTTTGTTTTTTTTTAAAATGCATGTGTTGTAAACTAGGAGCCCCGGGTATGACAAAGCTAGAACGGTGGGACTTGACAGGGAAAGAGCCAAAATCCAAGGTGCTCTACGAAAATTTACAAATGAGTGGAACCTAAATGGGGTATCAATTGTATCTGATGGTTGGACAAATGTGAAAGGTAAGCCATTGATAAATATTCTTGCTGTGTCTAAGAGTGGTGCGATCTTCCTTTCCGCCCATGACTACTCGGATCGCTACAAAACAGGGATTAATATTGCAGATGCCTTGCTTAAAACTATTCAAGAGATTGGGCCCTACAATGTCATTCAAGTCATCACTGATAATGCTGCTAATTGTAACGCGGCAGGAGCAATCATTGAAGATAGGTACCCCAATATATTTTGGTCGGGGTGTTTGGTTCACACAATGAACCTTTTGATGCATGATATCATTAAAATGAAGGACCATGATTATAGATGGATTGTTGCTTTGTACAAGAGAGGGAAGAAGATGATAAGATTTATTACCAATCATAACATGGCCCACTACATTTTTCGCAGTCACTCCAAGTTGGAGTTACTAAAGATTGCAAAGACCAAATTTGCTAGCTATTATCTCACCTTCGGGCGTCTGTTGAAGGTAAGAGAGGCATTGGCTAGTATGGCCTCGAGTGATTCATGGCAGGATCTAAAAGACAGGGCTACATCCGCATCTGAGAGAAGTGACTTTCAGGAGGTGGAGGACACAGTTCTTAATGGCCAGTTTTGGCAATAGGTTCAGTATATTCTGCAGTTCACCAAACCCATTTACATGATGATTCGGTTTGCAGATACAAATCAACCGATGATTGGAGAGGTGTATGAGCAGATGGACAGCATGTTAGGCCAAATCAAAGACATTGTAGAGCCGAAGGATGCGATCTTGTATGATCATATCCATAAACTTGTGGTCAAAAGGTGGGATAATTTGAATGTTCCACTCCATGCCCTGGCATATGTCCTTACCCCAAAATATTATTCTTCATCTTGGCTGGCCCAACCAGCACCCAGGGGTGGGAAAAGGAGAAAACCACACACAGATCCAGAGGTGCAAAATGGATATATGTTTGCATTGGACAAGTTGGTACCTGATGAAGAGGAGTGTGCTCAAGTACGAAGCGAATTGAGAAAATACATCAGTGAGCATGGAGTCTTTGGTAACTTGCACTTTGCATTGTTTGCCTCTTATATAGGCTAGATTCCCCCAAGCCTTAACTAATTAAAATCAACTCCTAGAATTAACCTTTAATCTCACATAATAACTAGGGTCTACCCCCCTTGGCTTCCCTACGAGTAAGCCTAGACGAAAGAAGTTCAAGTCGAGGTGACAGTGGGCTTGAACTTAGACATTGTGTCTCCGAGGACACACTAAGTGGCTTGGACTTAGTCCACGTTTGCAAGTCTGTATAAGGACGGCAACAGGTTCTAAGTAGTCAATGCTTCCATTGTACCTTGTTCTAAGTAGTAGGTTCTACTGACGTACAGAATGGTGACCTAAGTCAATATTATACACTAGCATCCCCCCTTAACCTTGACTTGGTGCCAAGGACGAAACATTTCTATTATGTCGCCTATATAACAACTTCCTTCATCCCAAGCAATGTAAATTGTTCTTTATTAAAGATTTGGGAAAGATGTCCAGAATCTTATCCGTAGAGTGACAATCCTCCAACAAAATATCACCAAATCTTGTTGCATATTGTCTCCCTTCTTTTCCTTTATCTTCCTCAATTCTTATATGTTACCTTAATCTTCCCATGCTAGTCTCCTCCTTCCATTGTCCGCTTTGTTGTGTCACCTTCTTTCTCATGGGTGCTTTGTTGTGTCACCTTCTTTCTCATGGGTTTCCATTTCAGTATCTTGTGCCAATGGAGTTTGTCCCAATTTTCCTTGCCCACCCGATGTCTCGAGGTGAGCTTATTCTGACCTCCCTTGACTTCCCCGCTTCATTAAATTATCTTTGTAAATTCGTTATTCTTCTCATCTCAAGGGCAAAAGATTTTTGACATTCCCCTAGATTTTCAGATCGCATTTCTTAATTAACATTCTTGTTTCTTCTTCAAAGGGTTTCTCAACCTTTTGATGCGTGAGCTTGTCCCATCAACACTAGAAATATTTCATCACTATTTTCAATATTGTTTATGTGCTAGATGTTGAGTGTATAATATTCCCCAAACGTATAGTGCTAGGGTGCTCTTATCCACTATATTATTGAATAGTGTCACTTCCCCTTTCAACCTCTCATCAAATTCTCCGTCTTTTATCAATAGATATCATGTCTTTTATTCATCCATAAAGCTCATTCCCATTCTCAATTGGATTTTTATCAAACCAAACATGGTATGCATTGCTTATGTCCTTACCTTCATCATGTCCTTTGCAATCATTATCAATTCATTTATTTTTGTTTCAAACTTCTTTTTTCTCTTCTCACATCGGCCTTCATTGTGAGTTACTGGATCAAATTTATTCAAGATTAAATTAAATTCCCAAATGTTGAACATAATTCTCTCCATGTCCATCCTTATTGCTAGATAAGATAAGATTAGATAATCTTACTAATCTCCAACAAATGACCACAAATAAGTCAATGGGATTGCTAAGTACAATAGCATCAATATAGCGTGGGAGTGTAAAGCACCTCTCTTATATAGTAAAAAGGACAGAAAGAAGATATAAGTTATAACCTAAGATCTAAAGTTTAACATCTAGAAAAGAAAGTATTGATGTTAAAATTGAAGTGATACATAAGTGTTGATGTGGAAATTGAAGTGATACATGAGCCATCGAGGGAAACAAACGCCTCAAAGGAAGATGCAAGGGGAAGGGGATATGCCTCAATGTTAATGGGATATGTTTATTAAAGATGAGGAGGAGGCACTTGACTCTTGCAAGCCATCCACTTCTGAATATGTATCTCTCCTACCATCCGATATCAAAGGGAAGAAACTTGTAATTAGAGGGTTGTCTCTAACTATTAGAAGAAGAGTTGATCCACGAACTGTCTCATCGTCTCAAGGGAGCACTCTACTGCTATTGTCTAAGACTGAAGATCTACCTATTGAAAAGTCGAGCCCTATCATGAGATCTTAATAGACAACTCCAAAAGGGTCTCGTCGGAGGGGAGCACGGTGCACCCCCCAAGATTTAACGGATCAAGGGCCTGTTGGAATGTTGTTGGTAGCTACTGACTCCCTAATGACTCTATTTGCTAGTATAATAAAAAAAAGGATGTGATCATCCGAGTAGTGTCTCATTGAAAGGGCGTGTTGAGCATGGAAGAGTGGAGACCCTGTTAATGTTTTATGCCATTATTATAGTTCTTTGCATTTCAATAGATAAGAGCAACATAAGAACAAGATCACTAAGAAATACACATTCACAAGAGACACAGCATTTATCCTGGGAAACCCTCTAGGCGAAGAAAACCCAGCAAAAACTTCCTTATCATAAATTGCCAATACAATGTCAAGAGATAACTCAAACCAATACAGAAAGTCCTCTCCAAATGATGCGCTACTCTTCTCCCTCTCTCCTTTGTCGGTAACAGATCAGAACTTGTCTCTCAAACTGAGCAAGTGGTGATCAAATGAGGTGCTAGCCTCCTGTATCTATACAAGTTCTGGCACGTGTGAAGTGTCTCTTCACTAGCAGGGCCGACTTCTCAATCTGGGTGGGTAAACCCACCTTTATTATATTTCTGGGTCTCTTAATTAACTGTCGGGGCCGACTTCTTATTCTGCCTATTATAATTGTCTGTTGACCAATCCACAAAAGGGGATTTGGTCCTAATACAATTACCGACATGATTAATCCACAATGGGGATTAATCCTATGAATAAAATAACAATAATAATAAGAATACTCTTTGCAGTTACATTATTTCAACAGACCCAATGCCTCCCTCATAAATAACACCAAACACCTCTTGCCTGGGAACCAAAAGAAGATGGAGAGATTTTTCTAAGACTCTTTAAAGAAGCCATAGAACTATCCTCGCATGTCGTAATACGTAGGGCACTAGAAAAAAAATGCTCCTCCATCTCGATTCCCTACAAATGACATAGCTAGTATATATTGCCCTCATGTGGTATCTGATGCTCAGCCTTGACTTGAAGCCTATGAAAGCCCACTCGAAATTGGATCAAGGGGATCCTAAGCACGTGCATCCAACGTTGTAGCATGTATAGAGACAGAACAATGAGGTTGTCTCTCGGCACCAAGAAGTGCTCTACGTAAAATGTCATCTTGGGTCTCAGTCCACCTGGGGGGTTGAGCCAAGTGACTTGAACATACTACTTGTAAATGTCACATATGATAATCCTATTCAAACATTGTTTGTTCGACAGGAGATGTCTAAGAGCTTTCAAAGAATACCTGAAAGCAGAGAGGCAGTCTACTAAGATTCCAACTAACTAGAGAAGGCACGAGACCTCCGACAAACAGCAACCTCAAGCATGCCCTATAGATATGTTTAAAGTAATAGCCTCTGAAGGGCAGGGAAAAAGGCGTGGACAACAATCTCTACCAATAGATGAATCAAAAAAACCCCGGGTGTGGTGTAGACATGAGATAAGTCAAAAGATGGTCTCGATCCAAATGAATGAGCTATAAACTCAACTTGAATAATGGTGTGGGGACTGTCCCCTTGCTCCTGATGATATGACAAAGAATGAGGGTTTGTACACTCTTTGTCTTGGCCAAATCTAACACAAGCAAACTAGGCTCCATAACCTCAAAACCATACAAAACCGAAGGACAGATGATAAAGTCCATGAGGTCCAACTTGGACGATATGCCCTAGGAATGGTTCTGGAAACTCTACCACTTGAGGAGAGGATGAGAACCATACCCCATATTTATCCAAGGTTAGAGTGCCTTCCTCAACCCAAACCGAGGTCCTAAAAACTAGACCCCCAAGTATGTATGAGATGTGATGATCTCAACCTCTTCCCCTTGGAAGAAAAAATGGAACCCTAAAAGGACACTCCTTGTGCCATTGAATATCATCACCTTGGTTTTACCCAGGTTGATCGTTACTTATCAAATAACAGAGAATCTGGATGAGGCATCTAGTTGTCTCTGCAAGCCCTCTAAGGTGGAGGCCAAAAGAATCATGCCATCTATACGATAAGATAAGATAAGATAATTTTATTAATGTCCAACGCGTGACCGC
The DNA here is from genome assembly GCA_032191745.1 of Picea mariana. Taxonomy (NCBI): domain Eukaryota; kingdom Viridiplantae; phylum Streptophyta; class Pinopsida; order Pinales; family Pinaceae; genus Picea; species Picea mariana. The sequence continues at coordinate 78,185 of JASDQU010011182.1, read as the reverse complement.
AAAAGTAGGTCAATGGGACTGAAGATTATAACAAGTATGCATACAATGTGGGAGTGCAAATGTAACTCCTAGATAATGCTGAGAATAACATAAAGAAAGAAAGAAATCTAAAGTGGTGTAGAATCAAAAATGTACAAACCCATGACAAAAATACGATGATCTAAACTACTCCAAGATATAAGTGAGTAAGTCCGACCAAAAATTTTGTCCAGAGAGAGAGAGAGAGAGAGAAAAAGAGCAAGAGAGAGGTTTGACGATGATGCTGTCAAGGTCTCCCAAATCTGATAGTCGAGGGTGAGGGAGGCAAACTAGGCACTTGCTCGATGTTGGAGTCCTCGGAAACTCTCTAGGGGTCTGGCTGTATGATTCTGGTGGGGATGTAGAAGAGGGGTGTACTCCTAGCAACCGAAGCTGAAAGGAAGAAACTCTGCATAGATCTCTGACAGCTCATATGAATCTGGAAGGTGGTCTGACAGCCGGGAGGCGCCCTGCTATGGATCCGTCTGGAACTAATCCCTCTAGTTCTCTGTGGATCCGTGGGCCGGTGTATGGTACGGCACCTTCAAACCGATCTCGATGATAACAATCTGACTCCTCGAGAGGGAGGCTTAGGGGAGACACGGGGTCTCACCAATCTGTTGTTTGGTGTACTTTGGGGCTCTACTCGTCGTTTGTTGCTACGGTCTAATGGATGAAAGTATGATGTGATCGTCTAGGTCATCCCAAAGTGAAGTATAGCGTGCAGGAAATGAGATCTGTGGCTGAAAATCTCCATGATGAAGAGGGCTAGGCATCTCTAGTCCTGGTACCCGAAGAAAGTAGAGAGTGATCCCCCTAAGTCCCTATAAAGGAAATGGTAGCATCCATGGATCTCATAATATATGGGGCACCTAAAGATGAGGTGCATCTCTGTCTCTAGCTCTTGTCGGTGGCACATCTGGAAAATCCTATCTGACCATGATATATGGTGATCTGTCTCAATCCAGGGTCGATGAGATCCAACCCGAAGTTGTCCCAGAGGGATCCTAAGTGAATGCATCCAATGCCTGTGTCTATAAGGAGGGCGAACGAAGATACCATCCTACAGCTCCAGAAAATGTTCTAGATAGAAGGACATCTTCAGGCCCAGACTCGTCGGAGGTGAAGTCCAAGTGACCTAAAAGTACAATCTGTAAATGTCCTCTCTGATAGCCTGATTCAGTACATGTCTAGTCGGCAAGAGATGGCACAGTGTGTCAAGGGAGAAACTGAACAGGGGGAGGTGCACTTGGGAGATAGCCATCAACTGGAGAAGTCTAGATGCCTCTAAGAACCAACCACCTGTACTACCTGAGGAGGGATCCGTAGCAAGAGCCTCCGAGGAGCAAAGAGCGATGTAGGGGTACCTCTCTCCCCCAATGGTAGAGTCTCTCAAAGATTTGACTCTAAGAAGGAAAGAGACCAAGCGAAATATGACCTCGAGACGGAAAGGGTGAACACCAAACTCTGCTTGAATAATGGGTTGTGGAACCAGCTACTTACAGCAGATGATACGCCTGAGATCCAGAGTACAATGGAAATCAAGCCCTAATGGGGAAGACAACCATCCTCAAGTTGTATGCTCTCCTATAGGAGGAACTTCAACTCATCAATATAAATCCCAAACAAGATAGGGCAGAGAGAGCACCCTTTCTTCACCTCCATGGTACTCCATAGAAAGTCAAAAAACCCATGTGCAATGTGGAGTAACCAAACAATAAGCTCATAAATGTGCATAACAGTCATGATAAGGATTTCTAAAATGCCATTGTCCCGATGGTACTCCATATAAAGTCAAAAATCCCATGTGCAATGTGGAGGCATCGAACAATAAACTCGTAAATGTGCATAACAGTCATGATAAGGATTTCTAAAATGCCATTGTCCCGAAGCCACTGAAAAAGGTTCTCCCTTGGAACTGAATTAAAATCTTTCTAAAAGTCTACAAAGCAATAGAGGATGTGATCAATAGTTTGATGCTCGTGATGGAAACCTATTTGTCCTCTTACCCATAGGTGACAACACTCAAGTAGCTCTAATAAACTAAAGTGAAGCGCAGTAGCATAGAGCTTGGAGATAGTGTGTTCTACCATGATTGTTCGATAGTTATTCAAACCAATCTTGGATCTCAATTTGCAAATCATGTGAATAACATGGTGGTACCAAGCCTGTGGAAACCCTGAGCAAATAACATGGTTAAATAAATCAACAACATAATCCACAAGAGGAGATATATTGTCTTTGAAGATTTTCGCCCGAAATCCTTCCTCATTCGCCACTCTCTACTAGTATTAACTATCCCACATTGCCCACCATATATCTGCATAGGAAAACAAGGACATGAAGATTGAGGGGAGGTGATGAGAACCTGAGTCTATACGAAAACATCATAAAGGGTGATCGTACGAGTGAAGAGGGACTAGGATCAAGCTTTGTAGGGCGATCAGAGTGGAGAGGGAAAAGAGTATGCCATAAGGTTTTAGGGGGGTGAAGGAGAGAAGCGTTAAATGCATGTCTTCTCGGTGAGATATATAAGTGTTTCTTCATTGAAACAGGCTACAATAAGATCTCCAAAGGTGGGGGTAGTGTTAGCTTTTTAGCTCGAGAGGTACTCCGCATGTTTTGTCTTCTATGCGGATGTTACCTTAATGTTTACACTACCAGGCACTTAACTTTGTAATAGTTTTTATAAAGTTGTTTAAGTGGTTCTTTTATTAAAGTGACTTTTTAATAAAGTGTACCTTCTATTTTTAAAGTGACTTTATTTTCATAAAGCACTT
>JASDQU010011182.1:9896-20424 GCA_032191745.1 Picea mariana | reverse complement strand
GCTGTTCTTTTCCTATATTAGTGTTGAGATTTGTAGATCTGGAAGTTTTAGCTGTTGATTTGTTATTTTTTAGCAGATCCAGGGTGAAATTGATTTTTTGGTGCTATTTATGAATAGATCTAAGTGATTTTGAGCTGGTGGTGAGCAGATTTGCCTAGATCAACATGTTTTTTCAGCTGGTTGGGAGTAGATTTTTGTCTTACTGGGTCGGCGGTGAGCAGATTTGCCTAGATCTGTGTGTTTTTGGATTGCTTGTGGGCAGATATATTATTAATCTGCAAGTTTTTCATCATTCTACTCCGTTCTTGAGTTACTTCTAACCTTCGCCTATGGCATCTTTACTCGACATGATGCAGGAAGGGAATTAGAGATTCACAGGAAAGAAATGCAACACATGGAAGCAACAGATGTTGACCATTTTTTAGTACAGGTGCTTGGCGAATATTGTCCTTGGTAAACTTACCCTACCTACAATTGCAGGTAAAAACTAGGATAAGTTTGATGAGAAAGACAGGGAACCTGTGATGTTGATTAAGTTGTCCATGACATATGAGATGCTTACAGAGGTCCAGATAGGTAAGACACATTTGAAAGCTTTGCATGAGACGTCAGACAAGGGCTGGGCCTTCTTCCTAAAGAACACACAATTTTCAATAATTATGGATGAGCATGCATCTCTTCAGGAGCATTTGCTCAAGATCAAAGATATCTGAGGACAATTGATGACCATTGGTTGGGAGATGGAGGAAGAAGACATGGTGGTAATCACACTGAAAAGTTTACCACATGCTTATGAACACTTTATTGAGATCTTGAACATCACTTCTACAAATGTTGACCTAAAGTTTGATGAGCTTTGCAATAAGCTTTTACAGTAGGATAGATGGAAGAAATAGTTCCATAGTAGCAGTGAGATAGAGGGTTTCGAGAAAGCCTTTGCTACCAAATTAAAGGGCAAAGGAAAATGGGTAAAGAAAAAAGGATAGAGCAACGATGAGGATGTCAGCAAGGATCAGAAGACCATCAAATGTCATTACTGTGGCAAGGAGGGCCATATGAAGAAGTACTATAGAAAGAGGCTGGATGACTAGAAAACCAACCAAGGAGGGCCTTAGGAGCACGCTCATGTCGTAGAGCATATAGAGGAGGAGTTGGCCTTTTATGCATTTATGGCCACAACACAAGCAGATCATACTAGGTCATTTGCTTGGTTCATCGATTCAGGGGCATCACGTCATTTCACCAACAGGCAGGATTGGTTGAYAGAGTACACGCTTTGTTCTTCCAAGTATTCAGTGATCTTCARTGGTGGGAAGGAGTATACAATCGTTGGCAAAGGAAATATGCARATTTCCTTTGAAGGAAAAATGCTAATCTTCCTTAATGTATACTACGTGCCAGGTATGGAGCTTAATATGCTTTCAATTAATCAGATTATGCRGAACAACTTCCAACTAGATGTCAACTTCAACAATCACAAGTGYTACATAGTTGACAAGGAGACCAAGAAGGTTGTTTCTCTTGGTGTCGAGGACCGCAGATTGTTCAGAATGGTGGATATTGATTAGGTCAAAGAGCGTGCACTAGCAGCCAAGAGTGCATCAAATATCGGTACATTATGGCATCAGAGGTATGGGCACCTCAACTTGACCTACCTCTCTCAGTTGGCATGAGAGAATTTGGTAGATGGACTTTTGGACATTCAACAATAGAGCTAGGGAGTTTGTGGAGCTTGCCAGGCAGGGAAGCAACACAGAGCACCATCTGATGAAGGACACGCGTGGAGAGCATAGAGAGTCCTTCAATTGGTTCATGTGGACATTTGTGGACCAATGAACACGACATCAATCGTTGGTGCCAGGTATTTCCTTTCGTTTGTTGATGATTACAGTAGGAAAATGTGGGTGAATTTTTTGAAACTGAAATATGATGTGTTTAATGAATTTAAAAAGTTCAGAGCCTTAGTAGAAAAAGAGTCAGGTTGTAACATTACTGCTCTTAGGTTTGATATTGGTGGCAAATTTTGTTCCAAAGAATTCAATAACTTTTGTGCTAAACATGGGATCAAAAGACAATTCACTACACCTTACACTCCATATCATAATGGAGTGGTTGAAATGCAAAACTGCACTATCACAGAGATGACCAAGTGCATGTTGCAGAATAGGTGTGTTCCATACAGGTTTTGGGCTGAGGCAATGTTCACAAAAGTATACTTGTTGAATAGATCTCTAACGATGGCAGTGAAGCAGAAGATTCCAGAGGAAGCATGGCCTGGAAGAAAGCCCAAAGTCAACCATCTTAAATTCTTTGGTTCTACTGTCTACACTTGGATTCCGGATAAAAAGCAAGCCAAGTTAGATCCAAAGGGAAAAACGATGATGATCACAGGGTACAACGACAATTAGAAAGCATACATGTTGGTTGATATTGACACTAATAAGGTGAGCTTTAATGCAGATGTTGTTGTTGATGAGGAAGTTGGACCTTTTCACACTTCTCTCGAATTCAAAATTACCTAGCAGCGAGTGGTGGATAAGAATTCAGGTGTCTTTTAGGTCGGTAATTTATGATGCAGATAGCCCAAATCATTATTCGGATGACACATATAGGAGAATCCCAAGAAGAGAGGATGAGGAGAATCCCAAGAAGAGACCTAAGTGGTGGCATAAGACCATTGGAAATGTTTGGATATGTGAAATGACCGAGGGTCGATCATTGAGAGGAAAGAGTAAACAAAAACCAAACATGGTAAACTTTACTTTGATGGCCAATGTTCAGGAAGTCTATGAGCCACAACTGTTTGAAGAGGCGAAAGGGAGACCTGAATGGGAGAATGCCATGGTAGCCGAACATGAGTGTTGGATGAAAAATTAGATTTGGAACCTCACAACTCTTCCACAAGGGAAGAAACCCATTGGTTGCAAATGGGTGTATAAGCTCAAGTACAAGGCAGATGGTACACTTGATAGGTACAAAGCATAGATAGTTGCAAAAGGGTCCTCTTAGCGATAAGGCATTGACTATGAGGAGACCTTTGCTCCTACAACAAAGATGAGAACTATTCGACTTGTTCTAGCCATGGTGACACAATTTGTCTGGAAGGTCCATTAAATGGACGTGAAGAGTGCCTTCCTCAGTGGAGATTTGCAGGAAGAGCTCTACATGTATCAATCATAGGGTTTTCAGGTTTCAGGGAAGGAGCATCTAGTCTGCAGACTAATGAAGGCTCTATATGGTTTGAGGCAGGCACCTAGGGCATGGTATATCAAGATTGACATATACTTGGATGAACAAGGGTTCCAACAGAGTCCTTTAGATTCCAATATGTATGCCAAAATAGTTGGTAATGATATCATCCTTCTAGTCATATATGTAGATGATATCATTATTATAGGTAGTGAGGAAAGTGCTATAGAACAAATCAAATCCAATATGAGCAAAACTTTTGACATGATTGATCTAGGCCTCTTGCACTACTGTCTAGCTGTAGAAGTTTGGCAAACATGTAGTAGCATTTTTGTTTCAGAAACAAAATATGCCAGGAGTTTGCTTGACAAGTTCAGAATGACAAATTGCGAAATCCCGTTTACACCTATGGAGAAAGGGCTGGAACTTTCAATTAAGACTGACTCTAAGGCAGTTAATGAGTTAGTATACATGCAACTAGTGGGTAGCTTGATATATCTTATAGCCACTAGACCTAATTTGAGTTTCGCTGTGAGCTTCATTTCCAGATTCATGACAACGCCAAAGGTAGAGCATTGGACTACAACAAAGTGAGTGTTGAGTTATGTGAAATGGACACTTGACTTTGGCATTTTGTACAACAGAAGCAAATATCTTTGACTGGGTGGGTATATAGATTCATATTGGGTAGGTTTTGTCGATGATAGAAAATCCACTTTTGGATATGTTTTCAGCCTTGGCACGGGTGCAGTCACATGGATTAGCAAGAAGCAACATGCAGTAGCCCTTTCATCGACATAAGCAAAACATTGAGTAGTGAAAGGAGCATGTGAAGCAATTTGGCTCAAAAAGATGCTTTTAGATATGCTGATGCATCAAATAGAGCCAATACCTCTGTTTTGTGACAATCAAGGGGTGATCAAACTTGCCAAGAATCTATCCTTCCACGAGAGTACCAAACATGTTGATGTACATTGCCACTTCATCAGATAACGTATAGAGGATGGATCTATTGAGCTGCAGTACTATCCCACAAAGGACCAAGCTGCAAACATTCTCACCAAGTCTTTGGGTCCTAAAAAATATGTAAAATTGTGGGATAAGCTTGGTGTAGTTAGTAGATTGACCATTAAGGGAGGGTGTTAAAGTAAATATTAGCTTATGATGGTCAATTAGATAATAGACTTAGGCATTAATAAAGTCAATTTGACTTTAGTTTATTTTATGCCTTTATATCTTATTTCACTTTATGGTGTTTCTCAATCTATCCCACATTCATAAAGTGGATTGACTCGACTTGCTTGTAATCCTATATAACAAAGATTTCGCTTTCTCATTAAGATATACAATACGGAGAACTCTTTCAAGTTATCTTGGTTTCTTTATGTGCTCAATTTCCATAATAAAAGAGAGATGGAAAACCTCACATTGAACTTGTCCCTTAACTTCTTCCTCCCAAAGATATTCAACTAAGCTTGGAGGGGAACTGCCACTCTTCTGACCATGCCTTTAGCAAATGAATCTTTTCTATGTATATCCTTCAAATCAAACCCYAATTCATAAATCAATATTTCCTTTTTGAAGGCCCTAGAAGTCTCCTTGAGTTTGCCTTTTGAGTGAATAAAATTGGTCCATATTGCCACTTGYCATCTTTCTATTTCATGAGATCCCTTTAAAGCATGCATTTATTATTCATTTGAGGGTTTTGCCATGTCAACAATGCCACATGGCATCTCCTCATGCAAAGATCTTTCCTCCAAATATGTAGAAAATGYCTCGAACAAAGTGTTCTCACCCCAAAGACGTCCTCAAAGGTGAAACATGCCTCCAAATATGTAGAAAGGGCCTCAAACAATGTGTCTTTTATCCCCAAATACCTCAAAAAGGTGAAATATGCCTTCAAATATGTAAAAATGGATTAAATAATGTGTCCTTAACCCCAAAAGTTCTCCTCAAAGGGGAAACATGCCTTGAATAATGTGTAATGCCCCATAAAGTCAGTCTAATATGATTTAAATGCTGTCTTGCACAAAATGTCCTTAAAGGGGGCATATTCATGATCAAGCAACCAAATGTCATTCTTTTTACCCGTGGAGAGGGATGCTCCACATCAAATGACCCTTATTTGACCATACAAATGCCTTTGGTGCCACATGTCTTCATTCTAAGCAAGGCATTCCTTCTTTAGCTTCTTTTTTCACCACCTGTCATGCCTCAAGCTTCCTCCAAGGTAGGGTATTTTGTTTCTCTGGGCTTTGTCTTGCCACATGCCATGCTCTCAACCCCTTGAAATGTAGGGCATTCCTTTTCTGGGGTTATGTTTGGTCATTACCTTGCCATAAATCATACCTTGGACACTTCTTGAGCTAGGGCATTCATCCTCTAGGGTTTGCTTGCTTGCTCACATCCTCCATCTATGTGGTCTAGGGTCTTGGGTGCAACCAATGAACAAGCATCCTCATCAACGATGCAGTAAAGATAGCGTAAGCCATGTAATCATGCCTCCAAATCAACATCTAGTGTGTTTAGTGGAACCTCATGGTGAAGTTTCTCCAGAAAAGTCTCCATCATTACCCCCCAAGTCTCTTCCTGTAACTTGTCACTGCCATTGAACTTTGAGGATCTATTGTATTGGTGAGAGAGGAAAGGCCCATGAAAATGTGAAATGAACCATGCATTTTCAAGGGGTAACACTAACTATGGTCCATACTTGATGAGCCTACACACTGTAATAAATGCTCCACATCAAATGACCCTTATTTGACCATCCAAATGCCTTTGGTGCCACATGCCGTCATTCTAAGCAAGGTGTTCCTTCTTTAGCTTCTTTCTTCACCACCTATCATGCCCCATGCTTCCTTCAAGGTACACATTTTGTTCCTTTGGGCTTTGTCTTACCACATGTCATGTTCTCAACCTATTGAAATGTAGGATGTTCCTTTTTTGGGGTCGTGTTTGGTCCTTACCTTGCCATAAATCATACCTTGGACATTTCTTAAGGTAGAACATTCATCCTCTAGGGTTTGCTTGCTTGCTCACATCCTCCATCTATGTCGTCTAGGGTCCTGGGTGCAACCAAGAAACAAGGATCCTCATCAATGATGCAACAAAGATGGTGTAAGCCATGTAATCATGCATCCAAATCGACATCAAGTGCGTCCAAGTGGAACCTCATGGTGAAGTGTCTCCAGAAAAGTCTCCATCATTACCCTCCAAGTCTCTTCCTGCAACTTGTCACTGCCATTGAACTTCAAGGATCTATTTTATTGGTGAGAGAAGAAGGGCCCATGAAAATGTGAAATGAACCATTCATTTTCAAGGGGTAACACTAACTATGGTCCATACTTGTTGAGCCTACAAACTGTAATAAATTATTTTGGTCCGGACTCCGCATACTTTGTTGTTTGACATGTACAAGTATCACATGTTGAATGCTGGAACTCTTATCCTTCTCTCCCTATATATAATAGCAAGCATGCAACATAATTGAGTTGAGGGCATACATCCTCAAAATGGAATAAATTGGTATACTTGACATTTTTAGTTCTGCAAGGACTCCACAACTTTGTGCCAAAATTACTTGGTAGAATATATTGTCACTAAAGGTGGAATGCCATTGAATCATGCACTAGGGGCAACTTGTAAGGACCTGACAAAAAATGGTTGAAAGAAGATCAATGAGTCCTATGCTAATCCCACAAGTTTCCTTGAGGAGTAGGAATTTGAAACATAGCTTGACTGGTCAAGTGCAACATTGATGTAGATATCATATATGTAGGGGTCTAAATCTCTCATTTGTATATATTATCAGTCACTCAAAATCGCCCATCACATATTAAATGTGTGTTTACATTTCTAGTCATTGCACATTTTCTCGACAAGGACTAAGTGAGATAGTGGAAGTTCGATTTCTACATTGGATTTAGTCTTCTGCAAAGCATTGTTTCCACTTTTTTCAAATGTCATTTCCCCATATATTCGAAATGACCTTGTGAATTTTTAGACTTCACATATGACCATAATTGAATGAATTATTGATTTTTTCCTTTTACATTTAGAATTGTGAATTATCTAATATGCTTCTTTACTGTAACAATTGAGCTTTGATTGCCTACACATCTTTAAACACAGTTGAAGACATCTCTGAGCTTTGATATAACCAGTTAGGTGAATGCTGCAATATTTTTATTAACTTCTGATAATTAAATCTTATATGTTTGTGACATTGCAGATTGTGAATGGAAGGCTCAGGCTGGGAATCCATGTGTTGCATCCTTCGATTGGAGTTGCAGTGGCATTTGCAAATCTATTGAAAGGATGAAAGATGTGCATCAACGTTGTGGTGAGGGAGATGGAGCAGTCTGGAGTGCAGTTTTTTAATATGCCCCAGATACTTTTAGCATTGCTGCTGTAATTTATTTATTATTTCAATTTCATTCATGAATGATTTTGTAATTTAGGAATTAAATGTAGACTGATTAGGGCATAATGTTTAGTGCGCGGTATTTGTTATAATCAGCTCCTGTCACATGTAGCTTTTTGGAGCATGCTTTGTAATGCTTCCCCAATTTTTTCACCACTTAAGAAGGTCTGGTTACTTGTTTCGTTGCCTGTCCTTTCTGTGTACAGCTGAACTATGTACACTAATTGTGATGCCGTTCTATTTTCCAGCTATATGAAGCTGGCAGACCACATTTATTCCAGAGAGATGCATCTTGATGCATTCAAATATTTTTTGAGGAAAATGTGTTGTGATCCTGTGCAGGTGTTCCTCTTTAAACATTGTTGGTGAATAAATTGAATGAGATGCAGGTTTCATGACCTTAACTTGCTGTAAATTACAAGAGCTGAGATTCTAAAAGAAACTTGGAGGAAATTTGAGGTTCTGGATTGTAGAAATTGATGCCAAAACAAACTACCCCTTTAAACTGAATTGCTACCAGTATAGTTTGTTTTCATTATTTAATGAATCTTAATCTTTTGACATGCTCTCTTCTGTCAATTGGATTAATTTACATTGGGTAGTGATTCAGAGACTTGTGCATGCCTATCAAGTGCAATCTATCTATTCTTACTGAAGTTGTATGACTCAGTCTCATCTCTTACAATTGATTTTAGTTTAACGTAGAATGAAAAATACACATTTGGTAAACATGTATTTGGGAGAACATGACTGCAAAATGTTTCTTTGAGGTGACATGCAACCTAAAATCACCAACTTGTAGGCCTTTAGGCTATTGATGAGTAATGTCCTATGTTCAAGTTGTTAGTTTTTGTAGCTCGGAGGTACTTCTGCATTGGTGGTGCCCAGCATGCAGAAGTGACCAAGCAAAAGTCTCTCTAGTGACTTGACTTTATAAAGTGATTTTATAAAGTTAAGTTGGGTCTTTTATTATTTAACGAGTAAAAGTGACTTTATAAGGTTGGGTCACTTAAGTGATTTAAGTGAACTCAATGAAAGATTAAGTCACGTCCGTTGATCTTGTGGTGTGAGATTGAATCTCATCCATTGAGATCTAGGGTTAGGGAAGTTACTCATTAATGAGTAAATAAAAAGAGCTTGTGAGAGAGGTGGGGCGCACTTTTCAAGGAGAGATTGAGTGGGAATGTGAAGAGACACATTTTCCAAGAGAGTTTTGAGTGGAAAGGAAGAAGAGCAGCAAGAGGATTGACATGCATTCCAAGACAAGCAGCTGCATTTAATATACAGTACAGTATGGATTTTATAGCAGGCCGTACAACATTTAATGCTGGCTGTACAGCAGAGAAAATGCACAGAAATTGAGGCTGATCTCTTGCACAGATTTCAAGGTGTATTTATGGCTGAGTAAATCTGTACAGGTCCGTGCTGTTGGTACTGTATCTATGCACAGAAATCGAGGAGTGTTTTTGCTGCCAGGGAGGCCATACTGTTCAGGCCGTACAGCTGAAATCTGGACAGATTTTGAGGCAGAAGTCTGGTCTGATTTTTTGTGGTCTTTGGCACATTTTTCGAGGTGGATTGTAGGCACAAGTTACGAGATAAGTACTGTACAGTCATTTCTGTAATACATCGCTGTAAACTCAGAAATATTTTTCTGTGAGCTCAATAAGAAAGAATCTCTCCTTGGCTGGTTTTCCCTTCGGAGTTTTTCCAGGGGCATTGCCCAGAAATTTTTGTGTCAAATGTGTGAAGAATGCTGTCTACTGTTCATTTATTTCTGCTGCTGATATTTAGATTGCTTAGTCATTTGCATTTCTGCTCATAGTTCCAGTTGAATGCATGTGTTAACTTGCATTATTGGTGATCGACTATTGGAGGTTGAAATCTTATTGTTGACCAAGTGTTTGTCTAGTAAAATTCGACACAAGTTAGAGAGTGAATTGTCATACTTTTAATGTGATAGCATATTTTTGCCAACATTACAGGGGAACATATCAGCAAGGGATTTAATACCCACATAGATGTGTACACTGCTACAAAGAAACTCTTCACAAGCCAAAGAGATGCTGTCAAAACCATCAAGCAATGTTGGTAGTAGAAAGGGGAATATGAGTGTTGCATCAATCCTGCAACTTATACTTCAAAGTCTGATTTCAGAGTGATGAGGCTCAAGGCCCATAGTGTGCCCCTTGAACTACGTTGGCATGCAGTGAGTTGCAATTTATGTCCTTAACATACTCAGTAGTTGCATCGAGGGAAGTGAGGTTCTCAGTACTCTACAGCCCGGGTGACGGTGGGGGATTTGTCAATACTAGTGCATTGGGTGCATTGAATCTAATAGTGCATTGGGTGCATTGAATATGTTGTTAGCACAGACTCATCTAAACCCAAGTTTGATATACACCCTGAGGTTGTGAAGTAAACCCAAGTTTGATATACACCCCGAGGTTGTGAAGTTTGAGGATACATATCTTGATTTCACATAAATAGATTACGTATCCAATATTAGAATTTAAGAAACATAACCTCAAGCTTTGCAACCTCGAGGTGCATCACACCCAGGTTTAGAACTGTCTGTACTAGTAGGTAATAAGTGGAAAACATACCATAAGAAATTAACTGGAGTTAGTAGGGTTGATATTTTATGGCCTATAAGGATGGATTGTCTTGCCTTTTACTCTCTTTTTTCTTGGTAGGTAAACATGGGAAACACCATCTGCATGAACACAGAGATGGCATGATTGTGTACCTAAATATAATTTTTGGCTTATCTGCTATGCTGTCAAAGTCACCTGGGGCACTTGCCTTTTGCTATAGTTATGGCCTTTTTGTGGGATTTGATCCCTTCTCTCTACGCTACCTCAAGGATCTTAGAGATTCCAAAACCCCTTGTCATTATGGTTTGGCACTGCATAA
>JASDQU010011181.1:134093-155474 GCA_032191745.1 Picea mariana | reverse complement strand
AAATTGATTATGGATAAAAGAAGAACAACTAGTAGATAAGAAGATTTATTATTTAATAAGATTTATTATTTAATAATGTAGTGAAAGGTAAAAATGAAACATTAACATATTAGAAAATCAATAAATAATTAGGTTAAATCTAGAGAAAAATATGAGATGATGATATTGAAAAAATGATGATTAAAAAGAGGAAAGTTTGATCAAGGGAGATTATGAAAAATGATTTTTTTTGTAAGCTAAAAAAAGGGGGATTAGGACAAAAGGTAATGTGGGTAACCCAAGAAGCTTAACATATGGACACTCCACCCATCATCAGGGACATATGAAGCTATTATGATAGGAAAACAATATTGATGTTTATTTATATAGGAGAGGAAAGATGAGAAGTTGTTGTTAGAGATGGGAAAGAAAACTCATAGAAGTGATAACAATATTAAAATAATTAATTTAGTTAAGGTAAAAAATATTGGATTGAAATGGTCCAAGTAATGAAATAATAAATTAAAAGAGGTGGCTGATATTAGGGTTATGAGGGATAATCCCAAAAAAGGTAAAAGCTAATGGGATGAATGGAAAAAAAAAAAGGAAATAAAATTAGGGTTTTAAAATTTAATAAAAAATTAGGGAGAAATTGATTATGGATAAAAGAAGAACAACTAATAGATAAGAAGAAATTATTTAATAATGTAGTGAAAGATAAAAATGAAACATTAACATATTATAAAGTCAACAAATAATTAAGTTAAAGTTAGAGAAAAATATGAGATGATGATATTGAAAAAGCTAATGGGATGAATTTTTTTCTGGGTAAAACTGTGTGTGGAGTTTCTAGTAGAAACTCCACCCATCATTGGGGACATATGAAGCTATTATGATAGGGAAACAGTGTTGATGTTTATTTATATAGGAGAGGAAAGATCAAAAGTTGTTGCTAGAGTTGGGAAAGAAAACTCATAGAAGTGATAAAAATATTAAAATATTAAAATAATTAATTTAGTTAAGATAAAAAATATTGGATTGAAATGATCCAAGTAATGAAATAATAAATTAAAAGAGTTGGTTGATATTAGGGTTATGAGGGATAATCACAAAAGAGGTAAAAGCTAATGAGATGAATGAAAAAAAGTAAAGGAAATAAAATTAGGATTTTAAAAGTTAATAAAAATTTAGGGAGAAATTGATTATGGATAAAAGAAGAACAAATGATGGATAAGAAGAAACTATTTAATAATGTAGTGAAAGGTAAAAATGAAACGTTAACATAATAGAAAATCAATAAATAATTAGGTTAAATCTAGAGAAAAATATGAGATGATGATATTGAAAAAATGATGATTAAAAAGAGGAAAGTTTGATCAAGTAAGATTATGAAAAATAATTTGTTTTGTAAGCTAAAAAAATGGGGGGGACTAGGACAAAAGATAATGTGGGTAACCCAAGAAGCTTAACATGTCAAACCAATGTGAAAAGTGAAGAATGTTTAGAGAGAGGATGATGATACTTAAAGAATAAAAATGTAAGAAAATGGGAGGAGACAAGGGAATAAAAAATGTATGGGAGGAGCCCTATTGATGGAGGTGATGAATTTTGGACTTTGAGTATTGGCTGAGCTTGTAGCCATCTTCACAATTAGCTATATGCTCTTTAATCTTGGATTTAAAGGTTGTGCAAGTTTGACCTATGTAAGACTTCCCACCTTAGCCAAGCATCCGGTCATATTTGTCTTTGGTTGTTCTAAAAAGTTGCTTAAGGGTTTTGAACATCTAAATCAACTATCTCGTATTTATCCGTGAACACTCTTCCACTTCCAAACACCTTATTTGCTTTGACCAAACAAGAATTTTAACCTCTTCCAAGCACCTTATTTTCTTTAACCAAATTTAATGGCTTTCACTCATTACTCCTCCTTTCTCATTCGAGAAGCCCTTGAAATAAAAAATAAAAAAACACCGTAATAAATTTAATACTGAAGATGGCTACAAGCTTCTAACCAATTGTGGAAACCCACAATTCATCACCTCTATCAATACGCCTCCTCCCATTTTGTGACATTTTTATTCTTTAAGTTTTATTCCTCTCCCCTGTTATCCATCTGTCTTCCTCCTATCCGTCTACTCTCTCTGAATCTTCTTCACTTTTCACATTGGTATTACATGTTAAACTTCTTGGGTTACCCACACTACCTTTCGTCTTCCTCGTATCCTTCTCCTCTCTTTGAATCTTCTTCACTTTTCACATTGGTATCACATGTTAACCTTCTTGGGTTACCAACATTACCTTTTGTCTTAATTTCCTTTTTTTGAGTTTAATTTTTGTTTTCTTTTTCACACTCTATCCCCTCCTATTAATTGATTTCCTTTATCTTACCTTCTTCCCTTATCAAACTTTCTTCTCTTTTATCATCATTTTTTCAATATCAACATCTCTTATTTTTCTGTGGATTTCATTGACTCATTCAATTAATATTCTTTCTAGATTCCCCAACTCTCCTTTGTTCACCTCCTTCTTTCCCTTCAAAAACACGTAATTATTTATTGATTTTATAATATGTTAATTTTTTATTTTTACCTTTCACTACATTATTAAATAATTTCTTCATATCTATTTTGTCATTCTTTTATCCATAATCAATTTCTCCCTATTTTTTTATTAACTTTTAAAAACCTAATTTTTTTGTTTCCATTCATCTCATTAACCTTTTTCCTTCTCTAAGATTATCCCTGATAACCCTAATATCAACTGAGTTTAATTTATTATTTCATTAATTTGATGGGTAGGTGGAATGTCAATTCAAAACCTAGAACTTTTCAAAAATGCAGACATGTCCCTATTTTTTTATTAACTTTTGAAAACCTAATTTTTTTTTGTTTCCATTCATCTCATTAACTTTTTACCTTCTCTAAAATTATCCCTGATAACCCTAATATGAACTGAGTTTAATTTATTATTTCATTAATTTGATGGATAGGTGGAATGTCAATTCAAAACCTTGAACTTTTAAAAAATGCAGACATGTAGAAACCTCCAACCTACATACTCATATACATATATATTTTTTGTTTTATATAATATTTTATAATCAATAGACATATACTGGACAAGAAACATGGAACCAATTGTTAATACAATAAGTTTTTCTTTTTTATTTCCACAAAACCTACAACCTTCAGATTTTTCACTGCATTCAAAATTTTCAAAATAAATACAACATTTTTACTCCGTATAAAATTTATCAATCTTATTCACTTCCACCATAAAAACTTGACATTTTTACTCTATCATATAAAATTTATTTATCTTATTCACTTCCACCATGGAAACTTTGACAATAGCTATATATTTTTAATTTTATATAATATCTTATAATGAACAGACATACTGACCAGAAATACTGAATAGGATATTACCTGCACTATGAAATAGTGCATTTATTACTCTATTATATAAAAATTTGTTAATCACCAATATATTCACTTACTTACAGAAAAAAAAACCTTTGACAATAGCCATATAAGTAACAGCTGCAGCTCTGGCAAACTGTAAAATCTTTTATACGATAGAAACAAGAGCATCCCCTCGGGACTCGAAGCCCTGCCTTTCAATTAAACATTTGGGCAGATCATTAATACTGCCAGATCTGTGCCGACTTACTCTCAAATCAACTAAACTGAAGCAACTAAAAATATAAAATTGACAGGTCTGAAGCCATGGAGATCTTGGTAATATAAAGCGACTATCTAAACCGCAGAAGATCTCATACAGATGGGACGTATGCATTGCTTGGAAATAAGCGATTAAAAACGTACAAGTGGCAGGTGTATTAGTCAGATCTATTGTCGCTTCATGAGGACTAAGTTTTGGACGCTCGCTGAAAAACATGCTTCTAGTTTTTTCTAAATAAATTTATTAACATTAGAGACGTAATATATCTATATGGAGTGTAAATACACTTGGTTGGGAGTAAAGAACTGTTACTTGAAAGAGACCACTGAGTCATAGCTGCGACTGGGTTTAAAGGAATTTCTATCTCGTCCTCCGTTGAGGATATGGGAGAAGAAAACGTTGATATTATTTTTATCCTTTTTTTGTTACAACGGGTGGCTGAGAAACGGATTTGAAGAGGAAGAGTTGGAAATAATTTGGAAATCACATACAAAGACTCTAAAATCCGTTAATGAAAATAAGCAGAGAACTAGTATTTTGCACAGCATGGAAGATCCGTTAATGAGCAGTTTTCATCGCCACTGTGAAGGCCTGGATCTACTATAACTCCGTATAATTCTTCAGCAGGAAGGAGAATAATTAATTATTGACATGAACACTGGTTATTCGTTATCAAAACCAACAAATAAATCTGCGTGTTATTAAATGAAAGAGGATTAATCTGCGTGCGTAGAATATCGATCTCCAGGGTCGCGAAATTCTATCTGTGAAATGTATTTTTTTATAAAGTTGTTAAACGTCATCCGGACTTTACCATGTGAGTAGCTCTTACAAAACCGACAAAATGTCAACAAGATATTTTGTTTCATTCCAATCAATGGAAGTTCGGGTCCATAATTTATCCACAACAGCTGCACTACGTTTACAGAGCTCACTAAGTAACTAGCAGTTGAATCGATAAGACCGTAATCTAAATAAAGATTTATAAATTAAGAAGTGACTAATCTTTTTTTAAATAAAATTTTAAAATAATGTGTATAGAAATTATTGAGAAAGGATGACCTAAAACTGTTGTTTCTGAGTTTATTTTTCTTGAATGTAAGGAAAAGGTTAATTATCCATTACTCAGAAATATAGAGCAGAAGTGAAAATCTACCACCAACAAATTATTTTAGATGACATGATTTTAATTAAATAACAATAATGAATCCATCCACATTTCTTAAAATACTAAGTTATAGTAAATTTTATCACTGTTAATATTATCTGTAATCCACAAAGTAGAAAAACAAAAACTTCCCTTATTCCCAGAATTAATTTTAACAAGGATCATTCATCCCATTCAAAAGCATTCTGAAATGTACTCTTGGAATTCTACAGTTATAATAAATAATAATTAAATTTATATAAAGTTAAATTATAATTTTTGAAATTTAATTTTTTTAAATTAATTATATTTTTCTAAAATATTATTTATATATAATTTTTAATTTTTTTTTGGTAATTTTGAACTTTTTTTATTGGAGACCACATCAACTCTTAATAAACTGAGTGTCTTAACAGTGCACTCCCTCACACGAACTTTAGACTTCTGACACTATTTATATATAATTATAAGAGAGAAAGTATATTTGTAATAATTATAAAAATGTAATTTTTTATTTAAAAAATATTTGATATTAAATTTGTCACGCAATATATATTTGGTGCTTTGTGAATTTCAATTAAAAATATTTAACTAAAAAATTTAAGTTAAAGGTTAATGTAAAAAAAATACCAAATAAAAAAAATGAACAGATGCATATCTTTTATAAATATGTTTAACAGAGAATTATCAATTTCTTACAATTACATAATAATTTGAAAAATATAAAAATATAAAAAAATATTACATATATTATATAATTTTATTAATATGTTGGCTTGTACTTATTTACATCTAGTTGTATTAAAAAATAATAAAATAATAAAAATCATTTTAAATTCATCTTAATCTAATAAAAGAGGTTTGTACTTCAAGAGATTTGATCTCTACATTTATAGAGGGCTATCGATGGCTAAAATGGATAGAAGTTAGTATTTGTTTTTTTATCACTCAATGAACTCATCCAATGAACTTGAAACCTCATCAACATAACACTTCATATCAAGACACTTATCAATTGAGTTGCCCCCACTCTCGAAGTTGGTCATATTAAAATAAAAGATTAAATAAATATAATTTAAAATTATTTCAATTTCACATTTTTATTAAAAACTTTAATATAAATATTAAAATATATCGTAAAAAAATTATACAACAACTATTTAAATTAATGTCAATAATTTATAACATAATTAAAAGTATCTTTAAGTGGGTTTTGATAGACAAATCTGTTCATTGTTTTCTTAAAGTTGTACTATAATAAGTAAATAACAACATATAAATAACTATTCCATTTTAAGTGTATAGTTGATGGGTCCATTAAATGTTACAATTTTTTTTTTCAGATTTTTTATTAAATTGTTGTTATTTATGTTGTATGGAAAGTTGTACCAAAATTGTCTCCACAATGTCAAGTAATTTGGAAAAAAAATTAGAATAATGTTAGGTTTTGTTACTGATTGCACCACCAACTCTTATCTAATTTCTCTATGTCAATGAAATAACCTTAATTTCAATTTTGAAGATTGATCATATATAGTTCAGGATGGAGGATGATGACTATTTTGTAGAACATAGATTAATCTACATGCTTAATAATTTATGTAGTCTTTGAAAGTGGATATGTGATTCTTGGGTTTCTTTTCATTTAATATCAATTGATCCATCCATATAGTAAAGTGCTCAAGATCCTTGAGTTTATTCTATTAGTAATGGTTCTTCGTTCATGGACAAATTATGCTTCTTTATGAAGGTGTAGTTTCTTGGATTCAAGCTTTAGGTAAATTTATTACTATGAACAATAACCTTCCTCATCAAATAGTACTAAAGTGCAATAATCATAGTTTCACACAACTAGACTATGAACATGTTCTATTTTAAGAATGGGCATGTGACAACTTCTTGTTAAAGGAAAATAATTCTCAAGTTAATAAGTTCAAGAACAATGAACTTTTTAGAAAAAATATTTGTAAAAAGAATTTTGGAAGTATCCTTCTGTTTAGACTCACTTGAGCCTGTAGTTTGAGAAAAAAACTCTAAAGGACTTTAAATTTCCATTGACAATGGTTGTGTAGACACAAAAACAATTATGAATCATGAGCTAAACCTTTTACAGCTAGTCCCCTTTCCTAACAAATCCATAGAGGAGATGACAAGGAGGCTCCAATCACATAATTTAGATCAAGAAAAGAAACCAATTCCTTCAACTTGATTAGGTGATGCAAAACAATTATTTGTGGCATTAGAATGAGTTTCAAACCATTTTGCTAATTGGATTGAAATTCAAAAGAAAAGAGGTAGAAAATGGAAGCCCATGAATACACACAATCCTCAACTAGAGGAATTAGAAGTAGATTTTCCTCAAAAAATATTATAAACAACAAAGCTAATATGTGGCATCCTAAATCCTTTTCTATTTCTCAAAAATATTTTGTCCAACTCCCTTCCAACACACCTTTCTAATTTACAAACCCTCCCATTTTCACTAGATATCCTATGGATCCATTTCTTCATTATATTTTTCATATCTCATTTTAATTTACTCCTAGTATATTAGTTCCAAGATATTATCATTTTTTCACTTACTAATTCTCATCATGCTTCCTCCGGACTTTGCTTTCAAACACCCTTACAATTTTTCTTACTTAGCCTATGATTAAATTAATTTGAGTTTTCTCATTTTTTATACTTTGGAAAGCACCTATAACCATGCCCATAGATGCCTATATCCATAGGTATATTAAAATACCATTCTCATCTATTTATTACTAAATTATGGTATCTCATACACCCTTTTGATGTTGACTTAATCCTAACTTTAAAATTAAACTATTATTATTATTATCATATATTACTTAATTTTTAAATAATTTAAAATATCTCACAAAAATAAATGTGATAAAGTATTCTAATTAATAAATATATATTACATATACAAAAAAATACTACATATCAAATCAAAATCTATATTAGTATATTAAATCTATATACAGCTTGAGTGGGTCTAATAGTTAAGAACATGTGTTTCTTCTTAAGAGGTCACAGGTTCAAATCCAGAGAGGAGTAGGGTAGGGTATGTATACCTTCGTAGACTTTACCAGTGATGACTTAAAAAATAGATTATTATTATTATTAATAGCAAATTCTAAATAATATAAAAAAAATCAATATTTTTATAATAATAAAATGATTTTAACTATAAAAGAAAAGAATTGGAAAAAACACTTAAAACATACACTTAAGTATTCACTTTTTAAATCTTTAACGTATTGTCAATATATAAAAACCATAATGGAAGTACTTTACTTATCATTAAATACCATTTCATTTCAATTTATTTATATATTTATATACATATTCTCCCGTGGGTACATAATAAACTTACTTTAGTATGTTAGTAGAGTGAGTCGTGTACACAACATTGGATATGATGAAATAAAGTTTTTGGATCATAAAATATAACATTAGTTATTTTCATCTACATTCAATAAATTAAAAACAAAGCAAGTGGCTTACATTATTTATTAATTATGTTAATTATTATATTTATATATACAACTTTTAAGTCAATAGAAAAATACCATTGTGCTAAATGGCATGGTTTATGATAAAGCTCATTTATTATTGTTTAGTATAGGTAGAGTACATGGCATTGGCCATGATAAAATAGGATGAAGTTGTACGGTTAATAAAATCACATTATTACAATACATAATACATGTGTTTATATTATTGTAAATTAATATTGAACACGGTAGGAAAATATTTTTATAAAGATAAAATTAATGGTATATATTTTATTTTTTTATTAATATTATTTTTTTAATATAGAAAATATAAGTTGACGATAAGATCAAGTGTATATATTTTATCTTTTTATTAATGTTATTTTTTCAACATAAAAAATAATATAAGTTGTAATTTGTTATTTAAATTCTTATCAAAATCATTGTTTAATTTAACGTGAGGAGAATTGATTAAGTTTAAAATGTTAATTATGTTTTGTTGTAAATATATAGTTTTAGAATGTTTTAATTTTACAATCTTAAATAAATTTAATTATAGGGAGTTCAAATGATTATAAGTAGTGTTATTCTATGTGTGTGTACATGTGTATGTCTTTGTGTATATTAATGAAACGAAGAACAATTATTTCTTCACTTTGTATTATGTAAACTCCATTCTCATCACAAATACACACTTTCACCCCACCCTCAAGAATTGAAAAACAATTATAAATACTTATTTTAAGTGTCCATGTAATATATGATTTTGTTTATTTTGGTTGTCTTTTCTACATGGTATCAAAGTGCACAATTATGGTCATGTTTGAAGTGAAATATGTTGTTGCATGATATGCTATCAAAGAACCAATTTGGTTGAGAATATTGTTGGAGAGAATTAATGTGTATGAAGATGGTTTCTTGTAATGAAATATGATAGTTGGAGTCACAATGAAATGATAAAGAATCTAAGGTTTTGCTTCAATACAAAGCATATTAAAATTTTCACTTCCTTCTCGTCATACTTAATTAGTTTACCATTGTTTAAATTGTCTCTCACTTCGCACTTTTATAATCACATAAATAGTAATATCAAAGCAATTCTTATTGCTTCTATGGATGTGAAGATATATTCGAGACATCATATGGTTGAAGGAGTGACTTCTACTTTGTCAGAATTCATGGAAGAAGTTGATGTTATAAATAAAACACTAATTAGGTTGGAATTCCAAAACAACATCATAAGAGGGGAGTAGTTCTTAAAAAGATTAGTGATATGTTGATTCAAATGTAGTGCCATATGATATAGAAGAATAAAAACTTGCGATTTTAAATATGACATTTCCAAATAGCAAAATATCCATGAAGAAGCCCTAAGAAAAATAATGACCTTGTAAAAGAGTGGACCAAAACTTAGGATGCAACCCTTAAACTTGAAACACCATCATAAGAGGGAGTAGTTCATTGTCTTAAAGAGATTAGTGATATGTTGATTTAAATGTAGGGCCATATGATATAGAAGAATATAAACTTGTGATTTCAAATATGGCATTTCCAAATAGGAAAATATCCATGAAAAATCCCTAAGAAAAATAATGACCTTCTAAAAGAATTGACCAAAACTTAGGGTGAAACCCTTAAACTTGTAAAGATCTGTAAAAATATGCAAGATTGCATAATCCTTAGAATGGTAAGTTGATATTAGTGGAAAAAGAAGAGGAAGGATCAAACAAATAAAAGGATGTGGAACTCAATATTCTTGGAAACCAAAATTGTAGCCATTATTCTCAAGTAAAGAAGAAATAAAACCTTGTACTTTTTAGGTCAAAAACTTAGACCACTAATTTCTAATTAAAACTAATGCAATTTTGTTGTTAATAAAATAAGCATATATTAAATGGTCGTGAAAATTAGAGTCATATATGGATGAAGGAATTATTGTCATTATTAGGGTTTTAAATGTATGTATATTATAAAAATTTAGAATTACCATCTTCTCAAATTTGAAAAAGTAAGATCATATAAAATTTAGAGAAATCATGTTTTTGAATTGGTAAAAGTAAGGCAAAGGGATGGCTTATTTACAAAGAGTTTTTTTTAACATTTTAGGAAGGCATGAATAAGGATGAGAGGAATTGTTTACATTGATGTAGTGAACACATAAGTTAAAACCATGATTCATGAATTTAAATCTCAACCTTTAGAAGAATCCATGGGGGTATTTTAAGTGAAAAGAAGAGAACACAAGTATGTAAAAAAAATGTTTAATGACTTCAAATATCAAACTTTAAAGGAATTCATGGAAGTATATAAATATGTTAATAAGCATTATACAGATTACTACAAGGGAAGTATTGATAGGAAGGACATAAATTCTACCTCAATAACAAAACCAATAACTACAACTCAAAGGGAACTATTTTTGACACCCCTTTGAAAGATAATAAGTCTTCTTGATGAACTTATTTCAAGGACCTTCCACTTTTCTACCTAAGTTAATGCTCACTTCTAACAAGTGGAAAAGTATGGTTGACAATAAATTGCACTTCAAGTGTCACATAATAATATTGGGTAAATGGCATGTGTGCAAAAACCATGACAACAACATTCCTTGATGGTTCAACAATAAACTTGAAGAGTTTTATCCTACACTAGCTAAAGACATTGGCACTAAAATTCAATAAGAACATAATGATAAGAAATATGGCACTAATCCTATATTGGATGAAAGTTTTGAAAGTGAAACTTGTAGCTTTCTTGTGAAACTACCATGGAAGTGCATGAAAAATAAGCCTTAAGGCTTGATGGACTCATAAAAAAGGAGGGTATCCATGGTTATTGATTCTAGAGGTTAACATAATTTTTCAAATTTAGTTTTTGTAACTTCTCTTGGGCTTAAGGTAACCCCAATACCATACTTTGAAGTGCATGTACCAAATGGAAATGTTGAACACTTTGTAATCTAATGTTCATATTACATGAGCCTTGATATTTTTTGTGTTAGGTTTGAATGGTTAGTGTCTTTAGAAGTTATCTTGAAAATTGAGGATAGAATATGTTCTTCATGCATAAGTGGAGAAATTTTACGTTAAATGGTATCCAAAGTCAACCAATAATATAATTTCAGATAATGGGATGGAAAGATGTTCTAGGAAAGAAGAATGTGCATTTGTTGAAACTTGAGGATATAATATGTTCTTCATGTATAATTGGAGAAAGATTAATTTTAATGGTATCAAAAGTCAACCAAGAAGATAATTTCAAATAATGGGATGGAAAGATGTTGTAGGAAAGAAGAACGTGCATTTGTTGTTCGACTATATTTCTTGCAAGATATGATTTATACACATATAGATTTGGAAAAAATGGATACCAATCATGGGGTTGATAAAGTGCCAAAGTCATTTAAGAAGTATGAATCTATATTCAATGATTCACCTCATTCACTACAACTAGATCTTGGGATGGATCATGTCATTTGACCTATGCTAGGTACTCCTTCTATATTTATCACTCCCTATCATTATCGTCTATAATTGAAGGAAGAAATAGAAAAATGCACTTGATATAGTTTAGATGGGCTATTTACTCATAGAAAGAGTATTTCGTTTTTCCCAAACAATGTCAATGTCAAAAAAGAAGGATAGTTTCTATAGAATGTGTTTTGATTATAGGGAATTAAATAAGAATACAAAGATTAAGTATCTTGTCCCTTGCATAAATGTGTTGATAACTGAATTGGATGGAGATATATATTTCACATTGCAACTTTTAATAATATCCGTAAAACTATTAATGTAACTTATATAAAAAATTATAAAGGTATAAGAAGATTAGATAACAATTAAACATCCATATTTTATAAACATGCATATTTAAAAAAACCATCATTCAACCATGAAATTACAAAATTCAGAAGTTAAAGAAAAAATACAAATAGAGAATAAGTAAATACTATAATATAATGAAATCTTATATTTTCTCAAAATTTATTTACCAAATCAGCTACAAAGGAGTGATTCAATTCCCAACCATACATATATGTTGTAAATTCCACCCCCAATATGGGTTATGAGACCACAAGGGTGAACAAAAATCTATCAGTCTCTAACTGTAGTCAACCCAACTCACTCAAGACTCAACTAGAACCATACACCTACCATAAATTCTCCCAATGCATACTCCTCTAAGCACCTTGAAAACAACCTTCAATCAACCACCTCTCACTCCAACCAATCACAATAGAAGCTCAAACATTTCCCTTTTCTACTACACAATCCCTTAATAAATCCATCCCAATCAGTGCTTCAATATAGGAAAGAAGAATTTGAACTTCTAATTGTCTATTGGAAAAACATGGAATGGTATACCTTGGCTCAATTATGTTCAATTATTAGCACAAGTATCTGGGTTGTAGGTTGTTCATATTACCCACTCTCATTAACCATTTCAACCGTATCTTTGCCTCCAAAACCAAACCATTCCTTCTACTACCATTAACAAAACCCTCTAATTCACCATAGGCTGACACCACTTTGAAGCTCATGGGTTTCTTCTATGGGTTGTAGGTAACTGAGGATATGGGAGACCATACAAATTGCCTTTGAATATGGAACATAAATGAAAGAAGAAACTTCATAAGATAAAATAATGGCCCATATACCTTGGTTTGCATGATTCATGCATGCCATCCCTAAACATGATGGATTTTATATGGACACATACAATTAAAGGTTGGTGAGCATCTTAATAATACATGGTAATAGGTGGATATTTTATGAGCTTACACATTGCATGAATATATTATTTTTTATTTCCCATGGACATCCTTTCTACCCCTCTCTTGGACTCATATCCACCTTGTTCTCTTCAATTAAAAACCATCTTGGTCTTTTGCATTATGCATTATGTTCATTTTATTAGTCCTTATCCTTGTGCTTAGTTAATAACCTATACAAGATATTTACAATATTTACATCATGATGTTAGTGTACAACTGAAGCCACATATCTTGACACTTAAAGAAATAAGCATGCTATTACCATGTGAACACATTGTGATTGAATATAAACCAAAGGCTAAAACTACGACCAAACTCAAGTATTACTAAGATATCTACACAATATTATGTAGAGAACATGGGACATTATGAATTTCTAGTTCTATTTTTTGGTGTAACTAATGCCCCCCTACATTTTAGGCAACATTGAACAATGTATTTGAACCACATTTGAACTCTAACTTCATAATTTTATATAATTTTATATTGGTACTTTTTTTATCATAGTTTGATCTATAGTTCAAATTTTGATGCTTACTTGATGCATTTGGAAATCACCATAAATCTTGTTGGGTGTAAAATCCCCTACTTTATTTAGAATGGTTTCTTTTTTATCAAGTTAGACAATTACTGGGTGCTTGTATAATAATCGGGCCAACTAGACAAATGGATCCTTATGTATAAATATAAGAGAACCAAACAAATACGATTTGTAGTTATTGAGTTTTATTAATTAGTGAGAAGAGAGAGGATCATTAGATGACTATAATGAGCACAAGAATAAGATAACTATTTGATTATTATTTTGGAGAGGAGTTTCTCCTCAATCTTGAGGTTTTCCCACTATAAATCTCATGTCTTTGTTTGGTATATGTATCTACTAATTAATGGTTGAATGACGATGAGTTTTGTTTATGATTTTAAATGTTAAAATGAATCTTTTTTTCTCTATGTTCTAATGTTAAAATATGATAGTTATTCTTTTAATTGAGTATTGTTCTAATTAGGTAAGATTCATTTTACTAAATAACTCAAAAAAAATATTATATTTGAAGCTTTAAAGTTATTGTTAAAAATAGTAGCCAACATCTAGGAGCATTCCATTGAATTTGTGAACCTCTTTGAAGCAAGAAGAATAATACAACTAGATATTTGTTGAACTCTAATAAGAGTTATAGGGGGGAATCACATTATAAACAAGGGGGTGCATAATTTCTCACCCCAAGAGAAAAAAATGTTTTTATTTTATTACAAGAAACATCTCATCCCACCCTCAACCACATAAGCAATGATAAAATTGTTTGTACCTTTCCAACCCCAATTAGAACAAGAAGGAAAACATGTCAAAATTTGATTTGAACTTGAGTATGAAGGATAGAAATTTATTATCTAAACCACCCAAGATAGAACTAATGGATATTAAAATGTTGGGAAACATCTTGTTCCACCCTCAAGCCCTTATGCCAAAGTGAGATTGCTAGTACCTTTCTAGCCCCGATCATCCCATGAAGGCAAAACATGTCAAAAATGAGATTTAAACATGGGGAGGATTACAAATTATCCTCTTAACTACTAAAGGTAGAACCAATTGACACAACCTAGAAATTATTAAAAAAATGTTTTAAAGGTTAGTTAATTTGTAGAAAAATATGAGAAGAATCTCGTGAGCACAAGAGGAAATGTATGAATTTGAAATAATTTAAAAATAGAAGAGTCAAGAAATATCAGGAAAATGTGCCACCAAGAAGAAAAATTACCGACAATAGGTATGGAATTGACATAGAAAATGAAGAAACAAAAAAGAAGAGGGATGCAATACCAAAAGAAGAGAGTGAAAAAGGAATATGAATTTAAATAATAAGAAGAAGTTCAACTCTCAAAAGAAGTCAAGGTGAATCCCTCGATGATCCATCATAAGATTCTACTTAGAAGATAAAAGGAAAGGAACATACATAAATACCTGATAATGAGAACATTTGTGAAGCTATTATACTACAAGAAAAACATCAGACAAACATGTCAAGAGTATCAATACATATCATGGAACAAATAATGGGGATGATCATCCATTTACTTTATAATAATTATGGAGAGAATCTAATGAAATAAATCCAAGGAATAAATGGAAAATATTCAAATGCTCACCAAGAGGAATAACCTTGTCATGGTGTCATAAATTTGAAAAATAAAAAACATTTAAGAGATGTGATGACATGGCAGGGGAATATTAATCCTTTTAACTTTCTTAGCTAAAGGAAACATGACAAAAAAACGGGGAACCATATTCAACTATGATGTAAGAAAGAAAAAACTAAAAAACTATTTGGACAACTTGGATTTGAAATGGATAAACAATAAAAGATAAATTGGACTATACTAAGACTTTTAGACAAAAATATAGCAAATGAAAAAAAAAAGAATACCAAAGGACTATAGGGAAGAAGTAAACTAAGGTATAGCAACTGGAAGAGAAATATTTATATTTAAAGACAAAAAAAGTAAGAGAAAGGTAGAAGAGAACAAACAATTCAAGAGATTATAAAATTATGTAAAAAAATGTAGTGGAAGAAAAAAAGCATGAACTAAAGGAAAAAGTATATCATTGGTCAAAATATAACCAAAGAGATCAAGAAAAGGAATTTAATAAATCAATAAATTTGGATGGTTTCAATTTTTTTATATTCCATAATACTTTTGATCACTTTTGCAATGTTTTCCTTGAAAATTTGATGAATCATGAACATTCTTCAAATTTAGATGGTCCTAAGGAGGGAATCTAAGATCTTATAGAAATCAAGGATTAGAGTCATTATAATCTCAAAATCCATTCATAGATCATAAAAAAATCAACAATAATATAAATGTTCAAACCATAGGATGTGGAAGAGTATGACATAGTATACAGGTAGTATGTGGGATCATGCAACACAAAACTACTTTTTTGCAATCCAAGATTTCTTGTTTTCTCAAATTGAAAATGAAGAGGAGATTGTGATAGTAGAAATTTTCCATTGTTGAATAAGATACATGAAAGAAACTATGAGATGATTCAAATGCTAAAAGAAAGAAACTAAGGGAAGCCTTCATTATGATAAGAAAAAGACTTGATGGTTGCACAAGAAACATTCTCATGAAAAACAAGAAGGAAACAAAGATGACATGCATTTTGTAATCCAAAAGGAGGTTTTTGATGAATCCGGTAAAGTAAATTGAGATATAAAAAGACAAGAAAGGAAACAACCTCAAAGAGAGAGAATTAGTAGATGTGAAGATTTAAGTGATGGAAAAGTGAAAGAATTAGTAGAACAATTAAAGGATCTAGCAAGAGACAATGGATGTTCAAGGAAAATTAATGAATGATTTGGATGTTTTCTAAAGGAAAATGAAGCTGAAGAAGATAGTCTCAATTTAGCCCAAATACATGAGATCGATATATTTTCTAAAAAATAATTACAAAAAAATGCATTCGTTATGGGTAGAAAGGTAATCAATGTAGTATTAGATTCGGGAGTAGAGATAAACATAATTTCATTGTTATTTTGGGAGGAGTGAGGAAACCACCCCCAAAACATATAAATCTTATAATAAGGGTTTTTAATTATCTTAGTTGCCACCCCTTGGAGAAACTAACAATAATTAATACAAATGCTTATGGAATCAAATTGTATGCAACATTTAAAAACTTGAAATTACCTAGAAAAGCTTATTGGGTACTATTCAATAGGCCCTCAATGTACATAGTGAGAGGCACTATATGTTTTGATAAGGAGTTCCTATTCTTTAAAAATGATTAGAAGACGATGATAATGCCATTGAATAGAAGTAAAAGGGTGGTTGAAGAACACACATATACTACATATAGGGATGAACCATGAGGACCCTATCTCAATATGGAACATTTGTATATGCTAGCAAGAGAAGAAGAACTGAACCTTGGTCATCAAGGAATTCTACACTTTTAGGTCCCATGCAGAGAAGATTCTAATAAAGTAATATAGTCATGGGCACATGAGAACCATGAAATGTACCCCAGATATATTAAGAATGTATTCGAGATTGAGATGGAAGCCATAAAATTAATAAATGAATATTAAGACAATCAAGATCCATGAAATTATATAAAAGAACGTATTGTACCAGAAAAGGGGAAAAAATATGTATATTAGAACACATTTTCATACCATATGGGACATTTTATTAGCATATGGGGAAAAGTATAGGTTGTTAGGGAAACAATGGGAAAGGAAATTGCAAAATTTCTACTTGAATAAATGTTTTGAATATTTAGAAGTCTAATTCAGATCACATCATATCAAGGTACTTATTTTTCTTTAATAGTTATAAATAATTTGATGTGAATTTTCAATGTGATTCATCATAGAATTAGTCCCTACTACCTTAGGGAAAATATGCAAGGAGAAATAACTAAAAAAATATTAGTATTTGTACCAACAAAAGTATGTCATTTAAGACATTAGATTGGGGTGGTAAATTACATGTAGCATTATGTGTATATCCGACTACATGGATAAAAGGTTAAGGGAACACACTATACAAACTAATGTTTGGAAAATAAGTTGTAATGCCTATGGAATATTGGGTTCCTTCTGTAAGAATAGAAATTGAAAAAATGTGAAAGACTAAGGAATCAACGAAAAATAGACTTGAAAAATTTCATAGATCATATAAAGATAGAATTTGGTCTCAATATCACTAAGTGAAGGAAGAATGAAAACGTATCATGATAGTAAGTTAAAGCAGAATGAATTTGGAGGATGATTTTCCTCTTGTATGATAGCAAAAAGAATTATAGAACAAGAATATTAAAATATGTGTGGTTAATACCATACATGTTAAAAACGTTATATGAAAATGGAACAACAAAAGTGGAATCCTTGGAAGGTTTGTCATATGTGAGTCAAGTGATTAACTATTAACAGAAGACATTTTATGATTTAAAAAAATGAAAGGGTTGAGGATTGAGTCCCAACCAATTTGTCATAGGATGAGGATACCAATTCAAAGCATACAAGGAATTTGAATTATTAGACAAAGAGTCATGACCCAATAAACACCAAGATGCTTGATCTAGTGAAGAACAGTAGGATTTGGATGGGATAATTCAATGATAATAAGTAGGATGGAAGGTATGACAATTTGATTTTTGGAAATTAAATATAGTAGTGTAGATGAGGAATTATGGTATTTTCATGATTGAAAGGAAAATATAGGTCATATGGGAAAGATGTTTCCTAGCCAAACATTGAAAGATGTAATATTGCAACTTATGAACTAAAGATTATGAATATATTAGTCAATAGTTGTGTACAATTGGGGGTATTCACTTAAATGTTGGTATGTTGTTTCCATGCATACTGAAATATGAATGAGAATACCCTTATAGAGAAGTTATCATAGGTGATCCAAAGATAAATGGGACTGCCATTGGGAAAATCCCTGGAAGGATCGTTCAAAAGGATCTACTTGATGGAAGGTGATCTGACGAATGGGTACAATTATAAGAACAACATGGATCAATGGGACATCATTGGATATATCAACCTAAAAGATCCAATGCCTAGATGGAAGGGACTCCAACATAGGAAATCAATTGTGGGTACTAACATTAATCAAGAAACGTAAGATAGGTCAAGGGGTTATCATCGAGAGCTACCTTGAAAGAAGACATTGAATATCCATCTGAGGCAAAATACCAAACATATCCTAATGGAAGGATTTTTTATGTAAGGAAAAAATAGCCATATAAGATAAAGAGAAGTTCGACGGTCATCATTAAAAACTATCCCAATGTAAGCCATCAAATATTGTTGTGAGGGTTGTTACAAGACATATCATGAATGAAGGAATTTTGATGTAGATAACATAAAAACTCATGTACTTAACAAAGGGTTACAAAAAATGTCATTAGGAAGAAACCTAGAAGAGTTGGGTATTAGATTAAAGTATGATACTAGTGATGTCTAGATGGAAGGGGCTCTAATAAGGAAGGAAGATATTTTGGAAAGTAAAGAAGGACAAGGTGATTCAAAATATAGTTTATAGTTAAAGTATTTTGGTTACTTGTTAAAAATTCAATGTACTAAGGAATAACATTGTGATAAATATAATAAAAAAATTATAGTAGCAATAAGAAAGTGGTTTATATTAGAAATAAACCTTCAAAGTTAGGAAGTTAGGGAAATGGAATCCCAAAGACCAATGGAAGGAAGTGAAACAAAAAAGATACATCACCAAACTTGGTTGAAAGAAATGCATTTTGATTACATGACTCACCTTGGGAAACCAATGTCAATAATTGGCTCTTGATAGGGTTTGTGAGAGGCTGGTGTAGACATTTTGATGGAAGAACTTAAAATAACCATTGAAGAAAAATAAATCAAAATCTAAAAGGAAAAGAGCATACAGGAGTTATGATGGAAAGGAAAGTTGATGGTAGGAAAACCATAGAAAAGAGATGTGGACACAATCGAGAAAAGGAACTAATAAAAAATATTCAATGAATCAAATCACGAAGATCTTGATAATATCTCTAGGATATGAGAGAAAAGGAAGGCACTTATGAGATGACATAAACCTTGAGAATGAAGATCGATAACAACTGAAAAAGGATGTAGGAGGAGAAATAGTGGAAAAATATCATTGAAAGGATCGTGCAAGTACTAGAACACATTAAATGAAAAACGTTAAAGGTATAAATACTAAGAAAACCATTTTATAAAAACACAATGAATATAGAGGTGTAATAAGAGTTGAGAGTATGAAAAATAAAGAAAGGGTTAGGGTTTGTTGAAGATTTTAAGCTATGGGGAATTTTGATATAGAGAATGAATATACTTTATTTTAAGGGTTTTGAGTGGATTAAATAAAATTGAATGCGAATAGATAATCAAAGATAGATTACATTTACAATTCATGAAGGTATGGGATGATATTCATGCAAATGTTTACATGTAAAAGTATTTGTTTTGAATGACAGAGGATCTGTTAAAGTCAATGAGGGTTCTATTCAATAGGAATATTGAGAAGATTTGGATACCCTACCACTACACTAAAATGTGGGAAAGTTTTATCCATTGATTCTATCGAGTAATGGAAGATGATATAACACAATGGTGTAGAATGATAACATGGAAGAAAGAGGGGGAAACTTTGAGATTCAAATCTCAAAGAAGGTTAGGATGGTTTGAAAGGTTAGAACATTCATATATTAGGGTATGGGATTTTAATTATAACCCTACAAAACTTCCATAATATGTATGATGTTACGGGGTGATAAAAGAGAAATGCAGGGAAGTGAAAGTAGCAAACATATATTTTATGTTAAGAACCAAATATCAATATAGCATAGAAAAACCTCAGAAAAAGTACTCAACGCCTTGAAAAAGAGATAATTTTAGATAATAAGCCTCTTTGAAGGGGCAAACTCCTTTTACCCCACTTAAATGTTCAAGTACAAGATGATTCAAAACGAAAATGTCTCCTTGGTATATATAGGAGACTAGGAGGTATAATTACAACTAATGGCCTAAAGCTGACATAAATAAAATAACATTACTAATATAATATGCCCCAATTAAGGGGTAATGAGCCAACATTAGGGCTTAACATGCCCCTCCCCTTGAAACAAGTGTTGTCCACAATGCTTGAGTAACTCTGGACACTTCTGTATAAAAGACTCATCTTCCCAAGTGGAATCTTCAGCCGGTAGTTTCCTCCATTTAATGAGATACTCTGAAATGGATCTATTCCTCAGCTGGCGAATTCTTGTGTCATTGATGGCTTCAGGCTCCAATATGATTTTTCCTTCCTCGTCAAGTTTTGGCAATATAGTTTGAACTGGGATCTTGTCACCTATAACCTTCTTTAAGCATGAAACATGGAAAACTAGGTGTACGCGTGAAGATGCAGGTAGCTCCAATTTGTATGCCATAGTACCAATCTTTTGCAACACCTTATAAGGTCCAGAGTACTTTGGTGATAATTTATTATCTTTCTTGGCTTGCTTGAGGTACATCTGTTTGTATGGTTGTAGTCTTAAAAACACCCAATCCCCTACTTCAAAACTTCTTTGACTACAATGTTGATCTGCTTGTTGTTTCATGCAATTCTGTGCCATGGTCAGGTTGTCCTTTAAGATTTGGAGAATTTGTTGTTGATTATCGATGTGATCTTCCACTACTTGAACCTTAGATTTTTCCTTTAGAGAAGAAGTGATGGAAGGAGGGTGGTATCCATAAAGTGCCATAAATGGTGTCATTTTTGTTGCAGTA
>JASDQU010011181.1:109189-133993 GCA_032191745.1 Picea mariana | reverse complement strand
ATTTGGGTTCCCAAAGGCGAACCTCATGTTGAATGTTATCCTTTAAAGTTCCTATGAATACATCAATCAAGTGATCATTTGGAATATCGGTTACCTTTATATTCAATCTTTGGAAGTTCTCAATGTGCTCGGTAACTGAACCCTTTTGCTTGAGATTTATTAATTGGCTAAAGAAGGTATTGATCCTTGTATCCTCATAGTGTGCTATCATTTCTCCTGTGAAAATTGTCCAAGTGACAAGTGATTTGCGAGAACAAATCCATCAATACCAAACAAATTGATTAGGTTCTAAATATAAAGAAACAATTTGTACCTTTTGTGTATGTGGCACATTATGGAGATCAAAGAATTTCTCCATTTGAAGTATCCATGTGATTGGGTCTTTGCCATCAAACTTCCTTATATCAATCTTAGGAACATGGTTGGTCTTCAAACCAAAGTTGGAGTTTCTTCATTCTTGATTCACCTTCCTTGTGTCCTCATCATGAATTTCATGGGATGCATTTTCACTTTCGGGTGTCTTCTCTGTTACGAAATTTTTCAATACTTCCATGATCTCCCCTTTTAAGCCATCCATCTTAGTATCCAACTAAGCTTCTATTGAATCCATCAACTTAGCTTCCATTGAATCCATCTTCTTTTGTAGTTCATTTATGTCCCTACGCATTTCTTCACCTTCACCAAGAGTCCAATTAGGATTTTCTGGAGGCTTATTTGGTGTAGAAGGTCCATTTTTTGGTGGCATGTTGGCGAAGTATCACTTTTGAATCTTGATTTTGAGGCGGTTCTGCTAGACAATATTGTTTATGTTCTATCTCCCAAGTTTTGCCCCTTCTGGGTATGAAACTTTCTTTTAGGTAGTTCTCTGATATTTGTTCTCTGCAATGCCACAAGTCTGATCAAAATTGGATGTGCCAAGTGGAATTTACGGTAACTTCCTCACAACTTGCCGATTTTTGGCCTTTCCAGGAGATATCACTTGTATAGCATGCTCCGCACAAAATAATTGATATCAAATTCTAAAACTCACATCCAAAATACTATAGACTGTCCAAGATCCAATGAAACCAGTCGCACTCAATTTTGATACTCTAGCAAGAAGTTATGATTGTTTTACCTAGAACACCTTCTTGAGACTAGTCAATAGGACTAGTCAGATACCCTATCTTACACAAGGTGTATCTACAAATTTAAGATGACCCAGAAGCTGAACGTTTTACCACAGATACCTTACTAATTTCTGTAAATGGCCTCCGGAGTTCAGGGTCTGAAACATTATAGAAAAGTTTTTATAGCGAAAATTCTGCAATGACTCATTTCAGGATGATTGTAGAAACCTATATTGTACAGGCTGTATCTCTGAAAGTATAAGGCCTCAGGAGCATAATTTTGAACCCAATGTACCTTGATCCGTCTACTAAATATCCTCCAAGTCGTTCCTTCTGAAATGTTGTAGAAAACAAGTTATAACGAAAATGCCACGGTGTCTCAGATGTAGCAGCGAAACCCCAAGACCTTGAGCTCTGATACCATATGTTAAGAACCAAATATCAATATAGCATAGAAAAACCTCAAAAAAAGTACTCAACACCTTGAAAAAGAGATAATTTTAGATAATAAGCCTCTTCAAGGGGGCAACCTCCTTTTACCCCACTTAAATGTTCAAGTACAAGATGATTCAAAATGAAAATGTCTCCTTGGTATATATAGGATACTAGGAGGTATAATTACAACTAATGGCCTAAAGACGACATAAATAAAATAACATTACTAATATAATATGCCCCAATTAAGGGGTAATGAGCCAATATTAGGGCTTAACATTTTACTAATAAAAATATGAAAAGGGCACCTTGGAAACCCCCATAGTATTGGGAAAGTGAATAATTTGGTAGTGAAAAAATAGAGAAGTTGGCCAAGGAAGCTTATCAACCAAATACAAACTTCATAGTACTACAACTATAATATTAGGATCCTAATCCAACTTGTTGAGTATAAATTATCTATAGGGAATTTTTAGATGGAATAGATACCCATATTTAGAATAATAGTATAGGAAAATATCTCAACAGTAAGGGATTCATATGCATAAATATAGAAATCCTTGTTGATGAAAGAGAGACACTAGAATCAGAAGAGTTGAGATGAAGAAACATATAATTATGATACATCAAAGAAGTTAAGAAATAGAGATAGAAAAAGGAAGTTAATAAATAACATCATGAATCTACTAGATTATGAAGTCAAACCACAATATGAATGGAATAAATAGAATGTCAAGTAGATTTCCAAAGGAGTAGTCATTTTTATTGAAGAAGGACATGAAAGAAGACGAGAGACAAAAAGAAAGAACTACTAAGAGAAAAGAATTGAAGAAATTAAACTAGTGATGTTGAGACGTACAAGAGTGAGATAGGATTGGGAGGAGATAGAGTCAATTGAATAAAAAAACATGTAAATAAAAAATAAAATGAATGAACAACAAAAGAAAGTCACTAAAACATCAAAATTCCAAACAAACTAGGAAAAGGAAACAAGAAGCAGACATCAAACTTTGAAGATGAAAAGTAGCAAGAAGGGAAACAAGAAGAAGAGATAAAGTCAAAATGATGAGGGCATGAAAAATAACATAGTCAATATATCAGAGTAGCAATATGATAATGATAAAGAAGGAAAAGGAAAATAATCATCAAATAGAATATTAAAGGAAGAGGAAATCTTGATATTTTAAAACCATATAAAGGAAAATTAATGACTAATATACTAGAAGAAGTAAAGAGAGATCAATACTCATATGAACTGAAAAAGGTAAAGAAGGAATTGGAAATGTTGAAGGAAAAGTAACATGAAGAATGTGTTGATGTTTTGGTAGTTGCGGGAGCTATTAACCTCCACATGTAACCTATGACTTAGAATAGAATATTCCAGAATCAAGAGAAAAATTAAACAGATGTGTGGAGACCCTAGAAGACAAGTCGTCCTAGCTGAATAAATAATATTAGAATATTATCTTCCAGAAATACAAGTCGGCTCCATAGGAAAAATATAAATAGAAAATATAATTACCAAAAAGTTGGGTCGGCCCAGCTAGAAAAGTCATTGAACAGATTAATATAAATAGAGGACATTTTATCTCATTTGTACACCTAGTCAGAGTGCAAGTCTTTTGGAGAGATGCAGTTGCAGCTACAACTGCGGCTACAAGGAGGAATAAGGGTGCATGGTCGTCTCTTGGTATTGGTCTCTCTCTTGGTGAAATTCTTGGTGATTCTCTTGGTGACATTCTTGGTGATACTCTTGGTGATATTCTTGATAAGTATTGCACAAGTCTAAGAGAGTAGTGCAATTGCAGCTGCTGCATTTGTGTATGGTACT
The DNA here is from genome assembly GCA_032191745.1 of Picea mariana. Lineage (NCBI taxonomy): Eukaryota > Viridiplantae > Streptophyta > Pinopsida > Pinales > Pinaceae > Picea > Picea mariana. Next base: position 130,618 of record JASDQU010011181.1, on the reverse strand, counting down.
TGTTTTGTGGATATGGAGACTCTCTCTCTTGTGCACTACCCTTGGAGAAGGAGTTCTCTACTTGTCTTGAGTTGTTGTTGCAGTTAGCAACTAGGGTTTATCTGTTGGTTCTAGAGTAGGATTACTAGAATTATTCTAAGTAAAGGTTAGTGTGCTCAGGGGTGGAATATGTGAATTTCTATGGTTGGGTGGCAATGGTGTGACATTATCTATGGTTAAACGAGCATACCAAAATTTCAACAGAATGACACCTAAGGGAAGGAGAGACAAACAAAAGAATATTGGGCATACAAAGAAGAAGAAAATCCAATATCTTAGTTGGATAAAAAATCAAGAAAGTATAAAAGAAAAAGAAAAAACAAAAAAGAGAAAGAGAAAGATCAAAAGGCACAATAATATTTTCATGAGAGTAATTTGAGGAAAAGAAATGAAGAAAGAAGCAAAAGGAGAAAAGGAAGAAGTAGAGAGAAGAAATAAATAGGAAGAGGACTTAGCTAAAGAGAAAGAAAAAAAATAAAATCATGTGGGCATTGAGGGTGATGCGGAATACCCCAATAATGAAAGATGGGAAAAGGAAAATGAGAAAGAAGAAGATACAATGAAAGAGAAAATAAGTGAAATGACAATGTTGCAGCAAGAGAAATAAAATAGCAAGAGGATAGAGAAAGAATACCAAAGGATGAGGAAAATAAGAAGAAGAGTTAAAGATAGTAGAAAAGGAAACAAAATATAAATACGCGTAAAAAATGTGAAAATCAAGGAAGAGAAAATAAGCTCAATGAACAATCACATGGAAAAATTGCAGTAGGATAGGTTAACTAGGTATTTTAACCAATCTCATTAAGAGAACCAGAAATAGAGCTTGATTACAATAACTAAAATATTTTGGGAAAGAGGAGAAAGAAGTTTTAGGCAGTGTAGGAGAAGGAAAATAAAGAATAGGTCGGTTTGGATTTTTTCCTAGAAAAAGAAGAAAAACAACAAAAGTTGCTAAAGCACATGTTGAAATTACTTTTGACAACACAGTAATATTCAAGTCAATAATTTCAATCTAAAAAGAATATGATAGGAAAGCAATACTTATGGAGACATTAGATTATGAATTTCAGAAGAGAGAGGAACAAATATCGAAAGATGAGAATTTGCATATTGGGCATGCGGACCATAATACGATGACCAAAATGTGCATACACATATAGGAAGAATTGAACCAAAAAAAAAGGTGAAAAATCAATTGAAGGATCAAATACAAGGAATTAGGTATTCATCCCTATGTGTATTGCTTGATGCTTATGTACCCAAGTGAAACATAAACATAAAATCCCTTCAATCTAGGATTGAAACATCATATAAATCCTCAACAAATAATGAAAACAAAGAAGTAAATAAAATAACTTTGAAACTCCATATGACATGGATTGAAGAGGTCAAGGAGCTATATGTACTAATAAGCACAACAAAAAAGTTGAATAAACCAACTAGAGGTTAAAATGAAATTCAAAGATTCCAAAGGGAACTTAGAAGATGAAATTAAAAAATCCAATAGCTAAATTATAAACTTAGTAGACTGGCTCAAAGACTTATAATGAGGAAAATTTAATCTATGAAAATGGATATGATAGAAAGGATATTATAGCTAGTGGCATTGTCGAAAGAAACTCATTAGGCATGAAACTAGATTAAAAAATCAGTTGCAAGAGGTATGAAAACTACGAGTTGGTATGGGTATGAACTTGTGCGTATAAAGTAAGTGAATAGAAAGGATTCCAAAATGAAAAAAAATCATGAAATACATTGAAGGTACAAAATATTACTTTGTAAATTAAGAAAATATCGAAGATGCAAACATGGGAAGAAGATTCAATGAGTAGAGCTCATAAAGATTAATAATAACATGAGAAGATGTAAAGTAAGAATGAATATGGTGAAAGACAATATAAGGCTATTATTTGCTAGATATGCTAATGCCTTAGGAATTTAACCATTGAGAAAAGAGATAATAAAGAAATGAGAAATGTATTGAGCCATGTGCACAAACATCAACGTAAAAGAGACAAAATAGAAAGACCACCCACAAACATGGAGGAATGAGATGTGATGCATGTTTCCAATGAGGATGACAAATAAATTGAAACATAAATGATGGGAGAATTAGAAAGCAAGAACATGATCAATAAAGAGAAGCTAAAAATAGTACATGAATAAAAATAGGGTGAGAGAAACCACATACAAATCCAAAACAAAGAATAAGATGGAGGAATCTGATATATTTTTTTAGGATTATTTTTTATACTAGATCAAACAATGAAGAGTATTCAAGGCACTATCAAGCATCAAAAGATCAAATAATGTTAGTTGTAAAATATCAATATTTTATTAAAAATATTTCATTTTTAACAATCGAAGTAATGAATGGAAACTTGCCTAGTAATAAGTTTGGCTAGGGAAAGAAACATGTATGTATACATAGAGAAGACTTGAGTGGATATGAGGAATATTTATTGAGTATTATGTTATCAAAGAGAATAGAGAGAATCACAATATGGTTGTAATTTGTAGTGAGCATGGTATTGAGATAAGTATTTAGTTATTTTATGATTGTAATTTGTAGTGAGCATGATATTGAGATAAGTATTTAGTTATTTTTTTGGAAAGTGGATCTTTTCTTCAATCTTGAGGTATTTCTCACTATAAATATTATGTATTTGTTTAGTATGTGTATCTATTCATTAATGGCTGATTGATGCATGAAGATTTTTTGTGTATATTAACTATTAAACAAACAATATGCTATGTTTCAATGTTATAATGTAGAAATATGTTAATTTCCTTTTTATTATGTATCAGTTTGATAAGGTAAGATCCATTTTACTAAATAACTCAAAAATCTAATACAAGGCTTGAAGGTCATTGGTAAAAATAATAGCTAGCATAGCTACTTAAGGATCACCAATTATATGATAACTTTTAAAAATGTATATCCTATGCAATGGAGATGAGTATCTGGGGCATGTCATCAACAATGAAGAAACTAAGATAAAAACTAGCAAAATTAAGGTTGTTTTGGAATGACCTATTTCACAAAATATAACTCAAGTTTCTTGGTTTATGTGGTTATTTCCATGGGTTTGGAAAGGTGCTTTCTAAAATTTTAGCACCTTTAACTAATTTGTTGAAGCAAGAAATACAATTAAAGAATTTATTGACCTTAAACGACAATTAGTACTTCCTCATTCTTAGATTTTCCTGATTTTCCTAATCCATTATGTTATAATGTGATGCACTACAGATGAATTAGGGGTAGTCCTAATGCAATATGGAAGGAATATTGCATATATGGGAAGTTAAATATTGAATCCTATATATGGATGAGAAATTTTGGCAATCATGGATACATTGAAAAAATATTAGACAATATTAAATAGTTGGTTCTAAGGTCACAATATGGATAGATATGACAATTTGACACATTTATTGGAAAAAAAGGTCCAACACCAAGATAAAACAAATGTGTTTCTAAAATCTATGTATACAACTTCTCCTTCATGGGTAACAATAATAAGGTTTTTGATGCACTACCTTGGATACCTAAATATATCAAAGTACTAAGAATATTAGTAATTATAATAGTATATATGAAGATATTTAGGCATATCATGCTAAAGATAAAGAGTTGTCAAGTTTACTTGAAGGAAATTTACTATTGATCTCACCTCTACTACTCATTATAAACTCTTAGGAATGAATTGTTCTTTTATAGTATTGATAAAATAGTGGTGAGTTCTAAGACTTATTTTTGTTAGAAACTATTGAACCAATTTCATAGTTCTCTTCTTAAAAGTGTGTTAGCTTCTTAATGACATATAAGAAAGTAAAGTTAGGGAATATATATATATATATATATATATATATATATATCTTTTAAATTAAAAAATGATGTGAAGTATCTGTTTTTTGTAAGTTTTAAACCTTTACAATATAGAAATGTATATAAAATATTTTTATAAGAAAAAAGAAAACAATAGCATTCACACAGTACTGAGAAATTTATCTTGGAAACCCTTAACCAGGAAAACTAGCAAATGCTTAGAGTCACACCTTTAATTCTCATTGTATTATCTTCACCATTTACAATACAATATATATGATTATGTGGAATCCAAAACCCTAATACATTCACTCTAATTAGATTCCTTAACTAGAATTATATTACAGTGGGTCAAAAAATGGTTCGCCAAAAGCTTCCCAAAATGAACCAAAATTAGAGCCAATTTTTTTCTTCCAAGAGTTTCACCCCCAAATTCATTGATAAGGGGGGCCTGCCCTCAGCACAATGTGCAACATATGGGGCTAACTATGCAAAGAATATAAAACATATCTAACATTTTGAATATGGTTTTATCAAAAAAATAAGGAATAGTAATGTATTTCATCCAAACCTAATCCCTTACATATATTAGAGAAAAAGCGAAAAAAAATCAATATAAATTTCATTATAAAAATACTTTGTATTTTTTTTACTGTAGGTTAACATAGTTCACTCACTTCATAGTTATAGAAACGTAGTATAAGAAAGTTTCAAGCGATTGAGTTCTTCATCATGCAAGTTATAATATGCATGGTATCTTTAAGATTAAGTGATTGAAATGCTAAATTCGTAGATATATTTTTGGAAGGAGCTACTTACGAAAATCTAAGATGTAAGATGTTTTCACATATAATAGCACCTAACTCTCACAAATGGAATGGAAAATAGAAATTATGAATAAATCATGAGAAGCCCATATTCAAGCTTATACTTCTCACTATGAAAATAGATGGATAACTTGCCTTCGTTTACTTGAATTTTGATTTGGAAAAAATCCCATATATCTATGGGAATGTCCCTTTTCCAATATTTGTATGGATGTGATGCTTCACAAATGATAACCTAGATGAAGCATGGGTTTTCACAATGCCCTCTTGAGAGAGGCGTTATCAATATGTGTTATGTTTTTTATTAAAGTAGTTATGATTAACTTAGTTGATATTTATTATTTTGATCCAATACTTTTATTTATGCTTTGGTATTATCGACTAACATGTGATATGGATGTAGGTGAAAAAACATGTTAACTGTAAGACCTAAGATCCAAGATCCAACTTGTAGGAACACATGGAAAACCTTTGTTTTCAAAAGATATGGGTTATATTTCGAATATCTTGTAGGAACACATGGAAAACCTTTGTTTTCAAAAGATATGGGTTATATTTCGAATGGTCACCATAAACTTTAATAATCTTTGTTATGTGTTATATTTCGAATGGTCACCATAAAGTTTAATAATCTTTGTTATGTTGGAGTTATGTTGTGTGAGTTTGGTTTTACTTGATGGTTTATGTAATTATAATTTTTTTTTAGTTTTTCTCTTTGTTAGCTCAAATCCTTTTCTCAAGCTAGACTACAGATGTGAAATTCTATAAGCTAGTAAATTTATTATAGATTTTAATCTCTAGGTAAATTCAATAAAACAACGTGATGGATTGTAAAAAAAATCATGGAAGTTATAGAGTTGACCTTGGTTACACAACAAACACTTTTAAGTGTACACTAGGTGTTAATCCTATGAGTTAAAAATGTGAAATATTCAATAAATCATGGTGGAAAAGATGTGGAAAGAATTAAAAAGGTGTATGGTTTAATGAAAATAGTTAAAATTAATAAATTATAGATCTACATATATGTAAGTAAGTTAATTAAAAAATTAAAGAGCTTGAGGAGAAGATTTGTTTGTCACCAATCTTGAAGCCAAACATTAATATCCAACCAATTAGGAAGGAAATAAACAAACTTCTTGAACTCAAGTACCAATAGAACAAATGAGATCTAAACTTTATCATATTCATGCTAGATGAGACAACTGATGAATATCTTTTAGCCATGCCATTATGACATTGTACAAAACAGATTAGAAATTGAAACATGAGGTCCTAAGATCAAAGAAAACTGGTAAAAACATTGAAAATAAGAGGCATCTAGTCCAAATAAAGATAGAATCGACCAAAGATAAATTAAACATTCTAAGCATTTTTTTCATTAAAAATATCAAATGGAGACCTTATCCTATCCCATGTGATGAAGTCGTGTTAAGAAAGAAAGTTCAAAACATCAAAGATACTAAGAAAGAAGGAAAATGTGTAATAAAATTGAATAGAGGAGTAGTGATAAAGGATAATTTCCAAAGTAACAAATAGGGATTAAGAAAACTTAGAATCCTAATATGGAAATTTTGAGGATTCCCTTACAGAAAGATGGTTATCTAATGTGGATACCAACCTCAATTGATTTTGTTTTTCTTATTGAAACATTGGACATGAAGACTCTTATATCCCCGATTTAGATAGATATCTCTTTTTTTCCATTTAGAACAAAAAATTGATGCATGGGGTGATAGGTGATATTTGTAGCTACATACAAAAAGAGCTTAGCTCAAAGACTGAAGTGTATAAGAGTGATCCTTATAACCAATACATATAGCTTAAAATCAACTTTGAAAACAAGAATACAATTTCCTTGTTATTTGTTAATTTTGTCCTTTCAACTCTGCCTTCTACAAGAACCTTAATCTTTCAATTAATCAACCCTTTTTGTAACTTAGAAAATGATATTTCTACTCTCAAAACCAAAGGGGATATTCTTCTTCATAGATATTTTAATGCTCAAACTAATAATATCAATCCAATATTCTGACTCATCCCACCAACTAACTGTACATGGAAGTATTGAAATGAATTCATGTGGAAATGAGCTTCTTAAGATGATCTCTTTCAATGGACTGATCATTTCTAATGGGCTGGACTATTTCTCAATTCTCATGATATGGCATGCATTCATGAGAAGGGTAGAAGTGTGATTGATCATGCCATATTTTCTATTCCTTTGATCAATAAAATTGATAGTGTTGAGATAAATCAGGATAACAAGACATAATCTAATCATGCTCCCTCATGGAAACTTTAATATCGATGGGGTCCTCAAGGAAGCCACTATGTTTAATATGGATAGTTGAGTTCTCTTTTCCAATGGAAAAGCTTCCCATTTTTTCAACTTAAAATATTTTTTAAGTTATGATATCAAAATTGATAATATTAATAATTTATAATTTATGTGAAGAAATCACTTAAATTATTTTCTATGTGCTTAGAAAAAGTATTCTAAAAATTATCATATCAAAGGAAGGGAACATTTTTCAACCCCTCACACGATCCACATATGATCTATTGTGTAAAGTTGCAAGAAAAGATATATTTTTTTTAATCTAGGTTACAAATCCCAGGGAAAACCCCTAAGTACTTCCCCTCATTTCAAGGATGGTACCGAGGGAAAACCCTAGAGTATTCAGGGCACAAGCTCAGTCAACAATAGGACTTGAAGCCATTACAATGATACACTTGTTAAGAGGTCAACATGTCATTTTCAGAAATTGAACCTAGGTGGGGAGGATAACAATCATTCCTCCCAACCACTCAAGATAAACCCAATTGACATCAATATCTGACTCATAATCAAGAAATACGTCTAAAATTATGTAAAAGAGATCCTAAAATATTTTGAACTAACATGATCCTTAGAAAATGTAAATAACCAAGTAATACCAACATAAATGACTGGAGTTCCTACCCTAAAAAGGTTTATGTTTCCCCTGAAATCTCTAAAGACATTTAGACCACTTATATATATAATAAAGTTTTCTCAAACGAGGATATTTATTTTGGCATTGAGCATCTCACAAATGGAAAAACTAAAGGTATTCAATGTTACCAAGATGAGATATTAAAACTTGAGATTTTGGTCCTTATGCCTTATATCAAACATCCATTTAATCACATTTTCAAGGAATACTTCCCTTAAAAAAATGGACTAAAAGTTTTTTTTTTTTTTTTTTCTAAAGAAAAAGATTATAATTTCTATTCATAGTTGAATGGACAATTATATTCTTTAGGTTCTCTTGAAACTTTATCAAGAAATACTTATTCATAAAAAATTAAAAAATAAAAATAGTATTCCTATATTCAAATCCATAAGCCAAAATGAAATTATGAATTATTAGACTATCATGATTGGCCGCTTTTAGCAAAGTTATTTGATTTTGATTTTTGAAAGAAAAATTAGTTAAAGGAATGAGGATAATAATAGAAGGGTTAGAGTTTTTGTTGATGATATAGAGACAACAAATATGGTCTTGGTTGTTGTTTTCATTGATTTTAGAAAAACCTTCACCATTATGACTAGAACCAAGCTATATAAAAGTTTAGAGAAACTAGGTATCCCACATAACTTTGTAGGTATATGATTAGGATCTATGATTAAACATAATAATGAATAGTTTATGAAAATTAATTGTAATATTGATGTTAAGAAAGGGTTTCCACTTTCTCCCACCTATTTTGGTATTTATAGTAATAAAATTAAGCAATGTTTGTAAGAGGAGAAATACATTGGTATTCACATGGTTGAAATCATTGTCATCCTTCTCTTATACATTGATGATATTTTTCTTCTTGAGAAAACCATGGAGATAAATGGTAAAAGTTTAGACCTACAAATCATTATTTTAACAACATAAAGAAATTTGTATCTAGTATATCAATTCACAAATTTATATTATTTCTTATACCTTATATTAATTTTTGTGTATTTCGATGTGATGGTGATGGATTATACATTGAAAAACGGAATCTCGTTATGCATTTGAAGCATCGACATACTAAATGGATTATGTGGATACCCAAAACGTTATCATTCTTAAAAAACAAACCCAATAAATCTTAGAACCATGGAGAAGTTTTATAATGGATTGAGTTTAATCACATGAACGTAGTTGGAGAGATTCTATAATACATAGAATAATATACAACAGTATGAGAAATTTTAAATTTAATGGTTCTAAGAATTATAAATGTTATAATGAATGGGTAACTTACTAGGAGTCCGTGAGAGCATGTAGTCTCTTCATAAAATTTCTCATGAATATCGCATGAACCTACACATCTTGGATTGAAAATGGGTTGACATGTCTTAGTAACCTAGGAGTGCATAAAAATACCCTTTGGTTTTTTTCAAACTAATGTAGGTGCAATCTTTATAAGCTTTCTAGATTACACTTGTGAAAATATAAAAAGGTTGGGAAAGTTTTGTTTGGTTCAAAATAAATCGAGTTAAAGATTTGTCATTAAAGATGTTCATGTAATATTTGGAATTTTGAAATAATATCTTAGGACTTTCATTTGAGGATGTTTGGTGGGGATTCATTCTCATGGGGCCTTCAATGAAGAATATAAATTTTGGAGTGATTTTTAATCTTTCAATAAACTTAGCAGTTTTTCAACATTTAAGCTAATGAATGCTAGTAAACCTTGTATTTTTCATCCCACGAGTCATATATATGGATGCACTAGTGATAGGGCTATACCATGTGTGTAGTGCCTCATTAAAGCTAAATAGAAAGTGTCTAAATAATTAAATAATAAAAATAAATATTGAAAATTTTAAGTAATAATTTTGTACGAGGCTATAAGTTTTAAGTATCTTCCGTGAGATTAAATATAGAATATCATAACCATGTTTAGTTGAATTAAATAATCAATTAATTATAACTAAAAAGGAATAGAATAAAATATCAAGAAGAATTTGAATATATGATATGGTTTCATGGGGCTAACTTAGTGAACCTATGGAGTAGCACATTTATTTTGGGGATATTAAAAAACTTCCCAAATTTCATCATATTTAAAGAATACTTTTCAACATACTATTGTTTAACCCTCCTCCAAATACACTTTTCCAGTTTATAAAACCACTATTTTCAATAGATCACCTATGTATTCATTTTTTTCAACAATTTTTTAATATCTTTTTATGTTTACATAATATGGTGGTATGACAATACAAATTAATGAAGTATATTTTTTCTTTCTTATTATAATTTAACTTAATTCAAACCCAGTATACTTAAATTAAGATCTCTCTCTCTCTCTCTCTCTCTATATATATATATATATATAACCCCTATCCTTTATATATAAAACAATATACTATTTCCATTTTTTTTAACTTTGATTCTCCCATATAAATACAAGTGATATAATATTTACATATTAATAAAACATATACATGATTTACTACAAAACACAACATTATATATGGATGAATTTAATATAAGTCAATATTACTATTTAGAACTAAGGTTTACAATGTACTCCTAATATGGTGGTATGACAATACAAACTAATGAAATATATTTTTTTCTTTCTTATTATAATTTAACTTAATTCAAACCGAATATGCCTAAATTAACATCCTTCACAATATACTATTTCCATTTTTTTAATTTTAATCCTCCCATATAAACACATAAACACAAATGATATAATATTTAACCATTAATAAAACATATACATTAATAAAACATATACATGATTTACTACAAACTCCTTTCTTTTTAATATATGATATTAAGTCTCTTATAAAAATTAAGATATGCTATATATACTTGTTCTAAATACATCCTCTATTTAATATATACCTCTTTAAATAAGAAGATATATTCATTCTCTATTATCTGTTTATGCTTTATTATATTAAAAGCTCGTTATGATATGAGATTAGGAAGTATGTTTCACTCTCTTTATTGATTACTAGGTCTTAAAACAATATTGCTATTTATAACTAAGGTCTACACTGTCTTTCACTTTACATGTCTTTCCAAGCCTACGAAAGGGTTTGTGTAAGGAATGACTACCATATGTATAAGACATAAATTAGGAAAGTATTATTAAGAATATGGATTTAAAATATTATATTATATATTTTTTTAACAATGTATTAATATATTTTAACAATATGGTTAATATGGATTTTTATTTAAGATGTAATTTTATTTAAATTATTTATTATTTAATTTAATTTTCATGAATTTTTATTTTAATTAAGATTATTTTAATTTAGAAAAAATATTATATATATATATTTTTTAATAATTTGTTGAAGGTAGAAAGAATTTATTAATTTAAAATAATTTAAATTCTTCATTTATTTTGTCATATATTTAGTTTTTTTTGTTATTTTATCTTTTTTAATATAGAGTAAAAACAAATTGAAATATTTTTGTATTGTTGATTCCACTAATTACTATGAAAGTTTTATATTTATCTCGAATAAACTTAATTATTCATGTTTTTAATTCTTATAAAGATTGATGGAAATTTTTTAATTTTATTTTATTATATGATAATAATGAATTAGAAAAAAAACCATTAAAAAAAAAGTGAGATCAATAGATATTTCCTTAAATTCAATAAACACTCAACTTTATAAAATATGAGTAAAAATATTTCTAATAAATTATTAGATAAATAATATGTCATAACTTTTATAAAGATAATATATATCTATATATGTATCCATATGGATAAGTATCAATTTAATTTAAAAATAATAACTTTAATTTATTAATAAAATTATATAATAATAATAATCTATTTTTAAGGTCACTATCAAGTCAACCATTTTACTGGTCCTAATACTCTTTGGGTGAGAACTTGTGACCTCTTAAGAAGAAACACATGTTTTTTACCATTAAGCTCACTCATATATGTATAATCTATAATCTAACTATAATCTATTCAGTAAGATTTTATTTTTATTATACTTTTCTTCATTTGCATAATATATTATAATATCAAGTATTGATATTTATGTAAAATGATGTTTTTTATTATTCATGACAATAAATAATAATAAAGATCCATTTTAAGTAGTTATATATTAGATATCACAAAGATTAAAAAGTAATTGAGATATAAATTTCCTAATACTTAAAAGATCCCAAGTTAAGAATATGTGTTTTCTCTTAAGAAGGTATAGGTTCAAATAGTTGCATGGAGAGAATCTCTTATCCCACAAACAAGGGGATCTTATATACCAATTTAATATGTGCTTGGTTGTGACCTTAAAATTAGATTGTTATTATTATTATAAAATAATATAGATCCATATACAAAAGTGTAGTAAGCAAGTCAATAGGAAAACACTTAGAATTCCTTGAAGAAAGAAGTTTCACTCTTGTACAAAATCTAAGTCTACCTACCAAAGAGAGTTAAAGCTCGTGAAAAGAGTCATAGGATTTAGATCCATATTAACTCTAGATCTAATTGTACACCCGACAAGAATCGAATCTTTCCAAACTCAAATTATTTTTAAAGTGCAAAACTTGAGAAATGGTTTGCACCATTACACCTTAAAAAAAATTGATCCCTCTAAATACTTGATATTTGATTCATTATCATAATAAATCTAAATTTGATTCATTATTATAATGATAAATACATACTTGATATTTGATTCATTAGATTCATTATTATATAATGGATCTAAATTTGATTCATTATTATAATGAATATAAATTGATAGATAAATATCCATACATTTGATTTTTCAAAATGTAATGCAACCACCATATAGTTACCTGGCAACATTTAGAGTGCCTATAAACGCAACAATTAAGACCTTTTCTAATGATAATACCATAACTGATTCCAAGTGGTATGGTGAAACTATGGTTTGCCAAAAATAAGTGCCCCAGGGCGTTTGTTAGTAAAGTATATTGTCAATGTAAGTCTGGTAAGGTCATCGCATGAGAGAAAAGTTAATCATCCCTGAACTAGTCTTCGCACATGTATCCTATGGGAGCTTCAGATTTCATATAAAAGCAACCATCTATGGGAGGATGAAAAATGGCGGTTATTTCTTCCAAAATCCACGAGTGCCCTAATTTACAATAGGAAGGATGGCAGTTATTTATTGGAAAGCCATAAACCTCCTTTCCTTAATTAGGATGGGAGCTTCCATATTTGTTGCATCTCAAAAATGGCTTCCAACCAGATAACAAAAGTTGTCAATATTGGAACCAAGTTATGTGGAGCAGTGCATAAGTAGTGGTATGGCATATATGTTTGTTAAAGTTTTCTGGATTAATTTCATTGTACGTTCTTTATTTTTTTAAATTTTAAAACAGGTAAAAAAAAGTTAAAGGAACAACCATCGAGAATAAAAACAGCAAAGAAGAAAAATAAATAGTCTTCATGAAACAATAAATTGAAATGAGAAATGTTGAGATTCGTTTGTTTCCTTGATATATATATATAAGGAAAAGAGTAGTACAAGAGGAAACATTAAGAAATTTCTGTTCTCTTTAAACAAGAAATTGTGCCTAATAGTGAATGTTTTGCTACGTATCTGCTTTGTCAAGATTAACCTTTAGTAATGTAAGCGCCACAAATGAAAAATTCATGAAAAATGCGTCCTCTAGAAAACTAAAAACAAAAACAAAGGGTAAAAGACTGACATACATCAAGTAGCTGAATGAGCTTCAACTTGAAAGCGTTGGACTGGAAAGCTCCTTCCGAGACACAATATTCTCCAGTCGAGACCATCAGTAATTTGCATCTTCATAACTTGCAGTATTGAGTTGGTATTCTGGATTGTCTTTGACATATACTCAACGATTACTTGCTGGATATTCATTGTGTTTGCATTGTCATAGCATCAATCCTCCATAGGTTTACAGCACTTGGATATAAGACATTGCCAATATCTCTCAGTAGCAGAGAATGATAACCCAAAATAATTCACTCGATCTCCCAATAGCGAAAATAGACCATCTCCTGCCCCTCTTGAAGATTGGTAAACAATATAACCCTTTCGATCTGTAGCTTTGACATAATGAGTTTTTCGCTTATACCTGCATCCCAACGCCTATTGGATGAAGGGTTATATACACCAAGTGTGAGGCTCTTGGATGTGCAATTTATAATTATCAGAACTGAGGTGAACCGGAACCATGGTTAATCTGGTTGCACGAATACTTGGAACAATCTGACATAGAGCTCTCCCCGGCCTGAGTTTCTAGATTAAGGGCGTTCATGTTTATCTGGTTGTTTTCAGCATCCTTGCTGGCTAACTGGCCACTGAGATTGAGAAAAAGCATCCGTGAATCAAGAGCAGACAGACTAGTAGTTCCTTCGCTGATCTCAGAACAACTAGTCCTTGGAACGAAACCAGCAGGAGAATTATGATCGGCAGGCCGTGTGCTTTCAAGTTGGAGTTGGAGAGAGGTGCTGCTTTCTTCATCTCTGGACAAAACCATGGCAGCAGATTGAAGGAGCTCAAGGCATAGACGGAGCTTGTTGTGCTCCATGTGTGGCATGCAAGCTGGGAGGGATCCCTTTGACAAGAAATCAGAAGCAAGGGCTTGAAGTATATCGAAGGGAGTGGCGCCACTGTAAGTGCGAACGTTGGGATCTGCATGGTGGTCTAACAAAACTGCAACCATGTCTGGATTCACCATTTCTGCAGCAATGTGAAGAGGCATCCTTCCTCCTGGGCCTGGGTGGTTCACATCTGCAGCTCCTAATTCAAGAAGCGTTTTCACTACTTCTCTGCTGCAATTGGCCACTGCATAATGTAATGCCAAAGCTTTGTCCAAGTTCAAGCCTTCTCCCATCACCATTAGCCTTACTAGTTCTACATCTGAGGAGTCTAAAGCTCGGTGCATTCGTCTGATTCTCTGATCCTCAATTGAGCTGCTCATGCTCATGTCGTTACCATGCATAAGCTGTCTTCCATAGCTGGATTTCATTCTTATTTCATCGATTTTGCTGACCACGTCTACTGGAAGATGCTTTGCTAAAACCTCTGCTGGCAATCCAGATTTCGCTACTAGGTGGGAACATGTGTTCCACAGGTGCTGAAGATCCTGTTTCCTAGCGGCCAACAGGACTCTCATAACATCGTCTATGGATGCTTTTTCCACCATAATGGCTAGCTGCTTCTGTGGCCATGCAAAAACAAACAGGTAGACTGAGAAAGAAAGCATCGAGTTAAATCACTGAGATTGTCAGAATTGATTTGATTTGATGCTTCTATATGTACTGAGAAAGCCTGAGAGAAAAATAGATTTTTATAGTAGACAAATACATCCATAATCACCAAAAGAAAACAGTAAATGTGTTCAACAAATATGACGGGCCAGTCTATACGAATTCGTTCAGTATAACAAATGCGTTCTACAACATGGGTTTTTAATATATACCTAAATTGAATAAATCAAATGGATGATCATGTTTGCTTGAATAAAACAATATTGCCATTATTTTCTCTCTTTCCAGAGGTTTGAGTATCTGTATGTGCTGGCTGGATGAGGAAATCATGTATGCTATCATGGTGTTTTATGATGAACAAAAGGGGTTTCCCAACTTATTGCGTTGGCAAAGACCAGGGCAGCATTGATGAGAAACTACTACCTTAACTCTGTATTGATTCTGATTACATTGTCAATTGCAACAAGAATTTATGCATGCCTAATGCCTAAATCTGGATACGAGAAATAATTGGATGTGAGAAATAATTAGAATAGGAAGATGAACCTGTGTGATAATGGAGAGCTGCTCAACTCCAAAAAACTGAGCTGCAGTGAGAGTGTCTAGTGCGAGGTCTATAGCAGAAGTGCAATGGGTATGCCAGCATCCTCTCTCGCAATTAGGCCTGGTTTCATGTTTCTGTGGAACTATGGATACCTGTCCACTGTAGAGAAACTGCAACAGCAACATAAAAACTTCATACCCCACAACTCCTACTGGAATAACCTGAGGACTGGCAGTACTGGCAGAACGCCCGCCTTGTTCATTCATGGATTCGGGGGTACAGAATATCAAACGAAAGAAGGGACTCCGTGCAGCCAGTATGCATCTGTGAGCGTGCACCTGCCTACCCTCCACAGTGAAAGTAACATCGCTGAAGGCCTGCCCGTTAATCAGGAGATTCAAATAGTCCAAAGACAGGCTCTTCAGTGGATCCTCCGGATTCATGGCCGATATGTGCTTCGACTGCTTATTGTGCCTTCAATTCCAGATTTCTGTGTGTGATTAGATACCTATTGATTCCAAATCTCCAGATGCCTCACGCTAATGCTCATCAGATAACAACGCTGCAACAAGATTCTGCACTCCACCACCATCACGGTAACAGCTCCTCCTCATCATCCGAAGCTTGCAATTTCTTCTGCTGTCTCTGATCTCTTCCTCTCCGTCGCAGAAATTTGTTTAAAAATTTCCTCAAACAAACTCAGTACTATATCAGCTCCATCGATTCTGTCTCAAACAAATCAACAAGCCCTGAGATTCATGCACAATTGCCTTCCTACAGCAGTCTCGTTCTTCATCTGAAATGCATGAGACAAGGCTAGAGAGAGAGAGGGGCTTCTCAAAATGTATACGAGCTTCGCATTGAGAGGAGAAGAATTGAGAAGATCTCAATTTAGGGAAGCGTTGACTGGGTGGCCCCTCTGCACGCGCAGCCTGTCAAAACCTGAATCAATCATTCCATTGCCCAATCCATATATACTCCATTACCCTCCAGACTTTTCTTAGAAAGCACACATCACGTATCATGATCCCAGCAACGGTTCCACTGGGTAAACGCCTAAACCCTAAAAAGCCTAAAGATTGTCCACCCACCTATATTGTAAATATAGTACCCAGAAGTCTCTGGATGGCTGATTTCAGGGAGAAAAGGATACCACGGAAATCCTTCAGATCGAAGACCGTACGTATATGGTAAAAAGAAACCCTTGTGGCGTAGTAGGTCTAGTCTCTTCAGGAAATTAGCTCCGTTTAATTTTGAATCGATTTTCGCAGTTTCAGGGGCTGGATAGATCGAAGAAAATGAACCCTAGATTTGTAAATACAGCCATTGATGTTTTATAGTCGTGCAGATCCGTATTACTCAGGAAACGGGTCACGCTATTAGCTATCTTACTATTTGAAATCGGTTTCATAATCAGATTTTTTATCATGTGTTATCATTAATGGACAGAAACTCCTCTCATATTTACCATTGTAATTGGTTTTGGGTGTTTCTGTTCAGCATAATTTCCAACAAAAGCCTGTCCCTAAATAAATTATTATCAATGTTTCGACAACGATTGCAATCGATCCAAAAATTCCTTTTTAGTGATAACCCAACTTATTATATACCCAGGAATGATATTCTACTTTAATTCAATTCCAAATAACAATAACAATAAAATACCTTTGCAAAGTGGTGTCAAATGCATCCCAAGATATTCTTTTATAACAATAACGCAGATTGAGAAACAACTAAATTTGCTGATCACGAATTGCCATAATTAGTGTAAGAAACCATTGAATTGGGATTTGGTCAAGAAGATTGGCCGTTCCTTAAACATTTCAATTAAAAGATAGTAATGGTCTTTTTGTCCTGTTTTCAATAGGAATAGGCTGACAGTACACGTGCATCAATTCAATCATAGTAGCCAATTCTTATTTATTGTAGAATACTTATCTAGTTACCTTATTTGGCGAGTATTAATGCAGAGAGCCGGATTTTGGCGTCGGTCCTCGGTTGGACCATGAGACGGGAAGGGGAGACGGAAGCTTTTACCTAATTCCTTCTAATTTCCTTCCCGCTTGGCGGTGTATTAACTTGTAAGGTTTTGTTTTTTCGTGGAAGCAAGCAGGCAGAGCGGCGCGACAATCGATGGCTGTGTCGGCTATCTTTATGGAGGTCGGGATTCGGGCCCTCCTCTAACGTGCACGTAGTCCTTTCTCCTTCACTTTCAATGAATTGTGAATGTGGAAAGAAGATAAAGGAATTTAACAAAATCCAATCACAAACCCTACGTGAAAACCACTGGCAGAAGAAGGAAGGAGGTAAGTGAGGAGACGGAGGATTCATACAGCCAGTGAGCAGGCCACACTATTAGAAAAAAAACTTGAGTAATTATAATAACCTGTGTGAGGAATGTACAAAGAATATTGATTTTAAGATGCGGTAAACGGGTGTGTTGAAATGTAAATGGAGGAGACGAAGGTGGGACTGAGGACAAAGCGTGAGTGGGGATGAAGTGGATTCACTTCCCGAGGAGTACAATACTACGTTGGGGTCCACGCTTTCCAATTTCAATTTCTAATTTTAATTTCCTTGGAAGAAGTCGTCTTTGGAAAGGCCAAAAGAAAAGCTCCTCCACCCTTTCGTCTGACAAAATACAAATAAGCCAAGCCCTGCATCATCCATCCATGCATCCATCCATAAAAATTGAGACCATGTGAAGTGCATCACTGGCCCGAGTAGGCCGACATCATACCAACCGGACGGACAGACGAACTTTGACCTACTTTTTGTTGCTGTAGTTTCCTCTTTTGATCTGCTGGCCTCTTAAACAGTAACCAGCACAAGATTGGATTTGTGTCCTCCTCCTCCTTTCCCTTTCAGTCCTAACAACTCATGAAACTCAATCAACCACCCACCCCACCCAAGCAACAAGTACTCTAGAGATAGGATAGTAGCAGAGACCATTCCATGATCATCATCACCATCATCAAGTGTGTTTGTACAGCCTACCTTGCTTGTTCAACGATCCATCTTATCTATCATCATGTCATCTTCTTGCCCATGCTCTTCTATTTTTCCAATTCTAACTGCTCTGTTTTTAATCAAGGCTGGGTAGTCTTTTACTATTACTGTGTCTGAGGGGGCACAGACTCTCACAACATCTTTCCTCCTCAGAATGAGACAGTAGCACCGTTCCATTCCTGACACATTTCCACGCCACAGGTATGTAATATCATATCATCTATATCTGAGAAAGACACACACACCTACCTCGCCCTCTTCTCTGACATTACTGCTAATGGTAGCAACTCTCAAATCCTTAAACCTATCAACCACTGCCTCTACAGACAGAGTCATTTCAGCAGTTGTCCCTCGTGTGCACTTCACACACTGTAATTTTCGATTATCAATGCAGGTTCCTCTCACTCAGTGTATTGCATCTAATCAATCTCTTTCTTATGTATTGCATGCATCGTTAAGCTTAATTTGTTTTTGATTTCCACCCAAATCAGATCGTCTGGTACTGGAGTCTTACAACGACCGCTTGAGCACTATGCATCCATTTTCGTCGTCGGCAAAATCATAATTGCCAGCCATAATTAGGACGAAAAGTGACACTTCTTAAATGCACACAGCTTTCGTTTATTTCCTTTGGCTTGGGCGTTGTGGTTGTCGCTATGGTGAAAGTGAAATTGCATTGAAATGCTTTAATCTAGTGGGTCGTCCCTCTCATCAATGGGTATGAGTTTAATATAGGTTTAAGAGTGTGGGTCTGGTCATGTCATTTTTTAACTTTAACTTTAAAAAAAAAAGTCAATTGGTGTGTATGCAGTATGGATTGAAGATTTAACTTCAACCTTCCAGGTAGAGACCAGTTTCCTTTCGCCTCACTTCTCTTTCACTTTTTAAGTTATAAAGTTGTCCTTGGATGTTGCATAAACAGCTTACTTGTACTTCCCTTGCTCATCAAAATAAAATAAAGAGTAGAGAGCTCATGTTTTTATATGCAACGGAAGCTGTCTGAGAACCACCCATTATCTTTGCAGCACTGCAAGACACGTAGTAGGCTCTTTAAAAAATCAATCCCTAGATACATTGCACTTCATTTAAAAAACAATAGAATATAATTGTTTTAAATCAATCCCTAGATACATTGCACTTTATCAAAAAAGTGATTATATTTTTATCTTTCTAGAACTATAATTCAATCATATGAAGGAGGTGATAACTGATAGAATATGAAATTCATTTTGTTTTGTTTTAATTTAGTGTGTTCATGGCTCTTTCTACAATTAAGTAAGAGGGAGATGTGTAATTCCTTTCCAGTTCAACATGAAGTTGACACATGACATATACCTTTGTGTATGTGGAAGGAATTACATAACTCCCTCATACTTAGCGAGTTCTTTCTCTTTAGATCCATCTTAACTCAAGGTTTATCATGGGTGATAAGGAATCATGACTTTTTTTATAAATTGAAAACACTTGAGGATAAATCCAAAGTAAAGATGAATTTAGATTGGTATTTATCTTAAAAATAATGAACATGGTGGAAATTTGAAAATTTTAATTTTTAATGATTATTATTTTATTAAAAAAAAAAACAAGGTTGAAATCTCTTTTTTCTCTTTTATATACTATATTAATACTTTAAATAGGTGTTGAAAATGAAACATACATTAAAAATATAAATATAAGTTTCTTTTTCCACCTATATATACTATATTAATATTTTAAATTGGTGTTGAAATTTAAAAATACATTAAAAATACAAGTTTAAAAAAATTTAAAAAAAATATAATCTAAGAGTTAATAAATTTAAATAACATAAAAATTACCATTTCATTTTATTTATCAAAGTCACACTACCCCAAATATCACATTCATATAAGAAAGTTAGTAATTTAACCTTATCAAAAAAGTTAATCTTAAATCAAATATTTTAATATTTAAAATATAAATTTAGAAGAAGTGTGAAACCATGATAATGATAGAGTTGTGATCATGTATGATCTAAGAGTTAATAAGTTATCTAAGAAAATTGGTTAATTTTATATCAAAGATATTGAAACTAAATATGAGAGTAATATATTTTCAAAAAACTTAAGGGAGCATAACCTTGACAAGTGGGAGACATATACACTTAGACAAGTACAAGGTGTGGTAACATCATGACCCAATTTATTTTGGAAATTATAGCTAGTGATATAAGACATAAGTATAATATTACTTTTAAAACTAATTAATGGTAATAAAACAATCATATTTAAAAGATTAATTTTTTTTATTTTTTAAAAAAAATTATGTATTAAAATAATATTAAATATTTAAAAAATAAAATAAAATAATAATAAGATCTTTTATATAACTTTTTTTAATAAAATTACTATGGCATAAAAAATACTTCTAAAACTTAGTATAGGAAAGATATTATTATATCTATAATGTTGAGTTCATCTTATATTGTATTTGAAAACAAAAATATAATGCTTAACACATATATATATAAGTTATTTCTATATATTTATATTTCTATAAACTTAACTTTGAGTTAGTGAGAATTTAGCTTTACACATTGTTATTATTTTAAATAATAATAAAAAATTGTATCTCAAATAATGGATCAACCCACTCATAGATTTGGGGTTAAGATTAGTTCAATTATTTTGTTTACTATTAATTAATATATTCATCTAATATGGTAACAAACAACTTTGTGAGAATAAGTCTATTCACAATACTCCAATGTGGTCTTGAATAATTTTAAAAGTGAAATTAAGAATGGAAAAAAAAATAATAATAAACCATGTGGTTGATATGATCAACCATATAGTGAGATTTTAGTTTTTTAGTCTTTGAAACAAATAAATGTGTGTTTTCCTACTAGCAACAAAGTAACAACAAGATTTCCTCTTGCTTCCTCTATAATGACCCTAACAATTGAGATATGATATCTAGTTTATTGATTCTCTATACAA